>JAQZBX010062978.1:0-16778 GCA_029593785.1 Cabassous unicinctus
GAATGTATTATCTATTGTACTTTTAATGTATATGATTCTGACTGTGTCTTTGGCCACATGAAAGATATGATACAGGGGAAATCACAGAAGGAGCAGCTACATGATCTTCATGTGAATATTTGGACTACCAAAAAGGGCCTCAATGATTTAAATTCATTGTAATGAGTAGCGTACCCTTGGTAACAGCCTTGATAATGTCTTCTTTGTTATCCACCATTTCTCTTTTACTTCATTGTTTTACTTCATATTATTTTGAAGCCTGGAATGTGCCAAGCTCATATTATATATGGAAAATATCAAGAGGAAAAAAATAAAAGATGTGTCCTGACTTAAAGAAGTGCATATTTTAGAGGATAATATACAAATTGTCACCATTTCTTTATGAAAATCAAAATAACATTAAATTGTGATTAAATCACAGGAGAAGAAAACTTGTTTGATGTTGGGATTTTTTGGTTGGAGATTTAATTCATCCATCAATTCTATCATTCATTCTCAGTTAGTCAACAAATATATTTAGTATACCTACATTTCCTGGTTATTATTTTATAAGCTGATTGTATATAGGTGAAGTATTCTCACATAACCATTTCTCTTTTGAAGGAAATAGACTAGAATATTGAGGCAGTATAGAATAGGGACTATATTAGTCAGACAAAGGGATGCTGATGCAAAAACCAGAAATCTGTTTACTTTTATAAAGGGTATTTATTTGGGATAGAAACAGTTACCAGACTATAAAGCATAAGTTACTTCCATTACCAAAGTCTGTTGCCCCATGTTGGAACAACATGGCTGCCAACATCTGCTTCCTGGGTTCCTCTCTTTCAGGGGCTCGTTTTTCTCTGGGCTTGGATCTGCTGCTCTCTCCACAAGGCCAGCTGTAGACTATCAGGCAAACAGCTTGTCTCTCTTCCCAGGGCCTCTACTGAGTCCAATTGAGCCTTTCCTCCTTCCTCATACAACTGCTTTCGTACGTGTTTACTTCCCAGGCTCCAGGATCAAAACCGCAAACTCCCTTCTCTGTGGTGCAGTTTCTCTGTGAGTACCCACCCACCAAGGGGGCAGGGGCTCAACATCCTACTGATGTGGCCCAATCAAAGCCTGAATCATTATTTAATCAATTAAAAGTGAAAATTCTGAATCCAATATAATATGCCCAGAGGAACAAACCAGTTTACAAGCATAATCCGATAGCTATTTTTGGAATTCATAACAAATATCAAACTGATTCAGGGACCTAAGGAGGAGGGGCAGAAAACCCACTGTGTTACACAAACACCACCTGGAAAGAAATCCTGAGGCACAGACTGCAGCCTGCTAACTCATACAGACAAGTTAACACAAACAAGTTATCAGAAGTCATCTAGCAGTTCCCACCCAGCAGCTGCATTATCAGAACATAACTTGGCAACATTCTCATATGACGGAAAGAAAGAATAACAGAAAGGGCAACACATTCACCACCCACATACTTTCATAAACACCTTGCATAGAAAACTCCAGCAGGGCTCATGGAGATAAGCCAGAAACCAATCACAATGGACAGCAAACCCTAGAAACCAAAGCACCCAATTAATTTCCTCCACTTTGTGGTAAACACTCCAATCAGCATAAACCCTAACCCTCAATGATAGCCAATAAAACCAGAATCCCCTAGAGAGGGAGCACATGTCTTGCCCTGTAGCACACTTGCACTCATGTCTGATTGTGTATTTACCTTTATTAAACTATTTTCTAACTTTCTCCTAACTGTGGTACATCTCTGAATTCGTTCTTATGATGTAACCAAAAACCAGGAAATCAGTGCTGCCAACAATATGATACAAAGAAAATAAAGCAAATAGTATTCATATTTAATATATGTAATCTTTAAATCTTTTTGTTTTAGTAATCTATACACAATTCACAATTTCCCTGAATCCACTAAGCAATAATTCCTCTGTCCCAGTCCTTTGTAACCTGTAATCTATTGTATGTCTCTGTAAATTTACCTTTGTCATATAAGTGACATCATAATATATTCACCTGTGTCTGACCTATTTCACTTAATGTGATGTCTGCAAGGTAAATCCATTCAGTGCCATGTATCAAAACTACATTCCTTTTTACGAATGACTAATATCCCAGTGTATATATATAGTACATTTTATTTAACCATTCATTTCTTGATGGGCACTTGAGTTGCTTCTACCTTTTGGCTATTGTGAATAATGCTACTATGACCTTGGTTGTACACACATCTGTTTGAATCCCAGCTTTAAATTTTTTGATAAATACCAAGAAATGAGATTGTTGGGTCATGTGATAATTCTATGCTCAACTTTCTAAGCAATTACCAATCTGCTTTATACAGTGGCTGCACCATTTTACAATTGCACCAGCAATGTATAAGAGTTCCAAATTCTATGCATCTTTACCAACTCCTGATATTTTATGTTTTTTTTTTTAGCTATCATTGTAGGCATGACATGGTATCTCACTATGGTTTTTATTTGCATTTCCTTGATGAACAATGATTTTGAGCATTTTTGTGCTTATTGGCCGTATGGATATCTTTGAAGGAATATTTATTCATTGTCATGATCATTTATAAATAAGGTTATTTGGCTTTTTCAGTGAGTTGTAGCAGTTCTTTACATATTCTGGATATTAAAAATCAGCTATATGGTGTGATGGTATGAAGTTGTATGTGCCCCCAGAAAAACATGTTCTTAAAGTTATTCCAATCTTGTGGATGTGAACCTATTTTAATTAGGACATTTTGATTAGGCTAAGTCAGTGAAGGTATGACCCACCTCAATCAGGATGGATCTTAATCTTATTGCTGAGGTCTTTTGTAAGAGAAATATATTCATGCAGAGAAAAGAAAAGTGACAGACAAATCAACCTGAATCTGAAATCAATGGAACCTAGAAGAGAAGGGAAAAACTAGGCAATGTGGCCATGTTCCTTGCCATGTGTCAAGCTAAGCCCCAACGTCTGAACCTGGTAATAAGCCCCAAAATGCCACAGTCTTGGGGAGAATACATTGCATTAATGATGTCTTGATTTGGACATTTTCCCTGCCTCAAAACTGTGAATTAGTAAATTCACATTGTTTAAGTCAAACCATTTCATGGTATATGCTAAAGCAACCTAGAAAACCAGAACATATTTTAGCAAGTGTTTTCTTTCATTTTGTAGGTTTTATTTCATTTTCTTGATATTGTCTTTTAATGTACAAAAATTTCTAATTTTGATGAAGTCCATCTTACTCATTTTTTCTTTGCTCCACTTGCTTTTGGTACCATAGCTAAGAGATTGCTACCAATCTAAGGTTATGAAGGATCCTCCATATGTTTTCTTGTAAGGATTTTATGGTTTTAGATCATAAGTTTAGGTCACCGTTCCATTTTGAGTTGATTTTTGTAGATGGTATGAGGTCAAATTCAAACTTCATTCTTTTGCTTGTGCATACCCAGTTTTCTCAGCACCATTTACTGAAAAACCATTATTTTCACCAATTAACATACTTGGAAAACTTGTCAAAAATTAATTGGCTATAGATGATGGGTTTATTTCTGAATTCTCAACTTTTTTCCATTGGTGTCTATGTTTATACCAAGAGCCAGCAGAAGAAATTTAGATGCAATTAGAGAAAGCATAAGGGAGAGACCAAAAGGTCGAGATCAGTGGAAACCAGAAAAGCAGATACAAGGAGGAAGAGTTGCTTTATGACAGAAGGCAAAGTTGTAAACCAAGGTGCCCCAAGAATTTTAGGCAGGCCACCAACAAATAGCTAAAGACTTTGGGGAGACCATATTGCCTTCCCAAAGCCTTGTTTTGGGACACTAGCTTCTGAAACTATGAGGCAGTATATTCTTGTTACTTAAGCCCACTCATTGTGTGGTATTCATCATAGCTACCTGACAGCATGTGTGAGACCTCCAACTTTGCTCTTTGTTTTTAATATGATTTGTCCATTGAGAATCCATTGCAATTCCATAGGAATTTAAGGATTGGCTTTCCATTTTTGAAATGTAATCAACCATTTTTAATGTGATGATGTCCCTCTGTTAGCTTGCCTTTTTCTTATACTTACAGTCCAGAAACAACTATGTTTATCATTTGGAAACTAATCAGTTGTCTTCCTGGACCAATGTTCTGATATCCTACTTCCATGTTGTCCTTGCCATTTTGAGGATATGCTTCTCAGAGGAGGAGAATAAAAACCTTTTCTACCCGTGCTTCTCTCATGATTGCTATCACTGTGTTCTATTTTATGGTAGTCTTTTCTCATGTATTTGCAACCAAGGAACAATATCTCATTAGATATGATAAAATGACCTAGATTGCTTTTATTGCACTGATCTCAATGCTGATTTATAGCCTAACGAAAAGGATGTGAAGGATGTACTAAAGAGATTCCTAAATAACTCATGCCACTCTTGCAAGCTAATGTAAGTTTATAACTACAACTGTATTATTTAAGAGTTTAAAATTTCTTCTGACAATCTTGCTATTAAATGAAGTGTAATAAATTGCTAATTTTTCTTTAATTTACTTTTGGTGGAATAAATCTTAATGCATTTTATTTCAACCCATAATATCCAGCCAATTATCCCAGATATAAAAGGTATCAATTGTAAAAATAAAACAAACATATTTCATAAACTATAATTTGAAAGTAAATAAATATATCCCAGTTAATAAAGTGTGTCATTTCTCAAAAAAGAAAGAGACTGCCTGATGGTCATGGAGGTTTGCAAGTATCATTTCTTGGGAGCTACTCGAGAATCAGATCATCTTCTTTGCCATCTCCATTCATTATTCAATGTTTAATGGTTTTATTATCATTCTCTTCTAATTAAACCATTTCTTCACCAATTTCACAATCTTTTTTGAGCCCATATTTTATCTTCACTTTAAAGCAGGGGTGAAGGGGCCCATGGAAAAATTTCAGAGGGTCCGTAGGCTTGGACTGAAAATTCAAAAAATATTATTCTTGTGGGGATGTTTTGGTGTGGGGGTGTCATAAAACTATCTGAGAAGGGGTATGTGGCTTTCACCTGACTCCAAAGGGGTCCATGGAACAATAATGGTTAAGAACCCCTGCCTTAAAGTTAATTTAAATTACTGGAAAATAAAATTGTAGGGAGAAATAATCTGAATATAAGAGTACTTGAAAACACATGGAAAAGGAAATATGGCACAACATTCTGAAAAAAAGAAAAAGGATTCTACCTTTCATCCTTCTCATTCCAACATGTACATAAAGCAAAGTGCTTGTGTTTATTCAAATATGACATAACAATTATATTTTCTTATACTGGACACTGTTGTATAGAATTGCCTTTGTTATAAAACCATAATATCAAATGCAAGTCTCACATTTTTATTTAGTGTGATTAGATGAGAAAATGATTTTAGGAAAAAAAACACAGTATCTTAAAGTGGTACTATTTCTCAAGGAGCTGATGATCATGAGAAACATCTTTGCATATGTAAAATGCTTCATGCATGGAATGGGTTGAGACATCTATGCATATGAGAGTAGGCATGACATGCAAAATGAAAATGGAGACTAGTAATAAATTGGAGTTATAACATCTGCAGGCATGTTAGCATTGAGCCAAATCCTAGAACTGTGTTTCAGGTCAGTGAATGAATTTCTAGCATGGTCATGAATAAATAGAACAGCTGAAAGCAGAAAGGTCAAAATATACCATGGATATTTCTGGTTTCAAGGTACAAAATTGGCATGCTTTTGATTACATTAATTTTCCAGATTTATTTATTTATTTATTGATTTGATTTTAATTTTTATAAGCATATTTGGATTCACAAGCTAATCTATTAGCAATTAGAGAAGCATATTTCTTAGCAAAAAATAATTAACTTTACTTCTGGCTAGGTAAACAAATTGGCGCAATAGGGCTAAACTCACCTTGAAATATAACCAGTTCAATATGTGTTAAGTGAATTAACATCAAGAAGGAAAACTGTAACATTTTCTTCATTTTAATTTGGTTTATAGAAAAGAATTCTCTAAAACTAATTTTCTGTCTCATGTATTAGTTTCTTATTGCTGCTGAAACAAATTACCACAAATTTAGTGGCTTAAAGCAACAGAAAATTACCTCACACATTTGGAGGATGTAAATCTAAAATAAGTCTGTTGCACTAACAATCAAAATGTCAGCAGTCTGCATTCCTGCTGGAGACTCCAAAACAGAAACTGTTTCCTTGTCTTTTCCAGTTTCTATAGGATGGCCTTCTTCCTTGGCTTGTGGGCCCTTTCAAGCCAGAAGTCCCATCACTCAAAACATCTTCTAACACCTCATCTCCTTCTCTGCCTCTGATGCCCCTGCCTCTTTCTTCTGTAAAATCCATTGTTAATACATTTCGCATACACAGATAATCTAGGATAATCACCCCATCTCAATATCCTTAACTAATTCCATCAGCAAAGTCTATTTTTCCATGAAAGGTAACAGAATCAAAGGTTCTTGGAATTAGAACTTGGACATCTTTGGGAAGCTGGACAATTTTATAGCCTACCACTTCTGTATTGGCATATTTTTGGAAATGAGCAGTCTTAATCTTGTACTTCTCTCATTTACTAGTTAGTGTTCAATAAAATAATCCCTTTTAGTTTACAAATTATACACCGAGTCCACCTTACTAACTTAGAATATTTTTTCTAATCATATTTTACATGTTATCCTATTTAAATAAAAGAATAACAAAAAACAATTTGTCTCAAAGATGCTATACACACACTTAATCACTTGTTATGCTATCATTAAAAATTGATGAACAAACTCATTAAACCAATCAGCCCATCAGCAAAGCACAAGTTTCCAATGAAATAGGGGGGAAAATGAATTTATCTGCCATCTGTGATCTCCTATTCGTCAAATTAAACAACATGGGACATTACATACCCTTCAGTTCCAGGATGTGCATAACTGGGTGCCAAGGGAGTTCTAGGGTACCTTGCATCTAAATTATAACTGCAAAACCTTGGTGGTGGTTAGCAGGAAAAGAAAGGCAAGGCACAGGCATATCTAAGAAAGTTAGGAAGCCTTGAAAGAGCAACCACAGGGGCTTCTCATTCTGTAGCTGCAACAGAAGCTATAGCTCTGACCCAAGTCCATAATTTAAGAATGACTTGGACAGAAAGCATTTCAAGTGTGTAAATCTTGGGTTAGGGATGCATTGAAACCCATCAATAATATGAGATTAAGAATAGGCAAAACTGTCTCAAATTCAAAAGTATAATAAATACTCTCTTGAAATTCAAATTCAAATCTAAGTAACTGAAAGCCCATGTCTTTGATTCGTTGAGTAGATAATTTTGTTTTGAAAAACTGTGATTTCCTTATTATTTTATGGGCATCTCAATCCAGGCATACCTTGGAAATAGCACAAGTTCAGTTCCAGACAACCACAGTAAAGCAAATATTACAGTAAAGTGAGGAACAAAATGTTTTTGGTTTCCCAGTGCAAATAAAAATTATGCCTACACTATACTCTTGTCTATCAAGTGTGCAATTGCACTGTGTCTAAAAAGCAATTTGCATACCTTAATTAAATTATGCCTCAGAGAAACGAAGTGAGCACATGCTTTTAGAAAATTTGAGCCAATAGACTTGCTCAATGTAGTTTGCCACAAACCTTCAATTTGTATAAAACATAATCTCTGTGAAGCGCAATAAATCAAAACATAATAAAATGAGGTATGCCTGTATTTTATGGGTGTAAAGACTTTTATATTTCATCAAGGTAAAGAAGATAGCAATTACCATGATTACAATTTTTTAATTCAAAAGCAAAATAAAGAAAATTTAAGTTACAAAAATGAAGGTTTTCTTATCCCTTAAGGTCTAGATAAATTTTGATTAAGCAGCATATACCTCTCTCTGCAATCTCACAGATCCAAACAGCAGATGCCTGCACTACCTTCAGCCTCTGAGCCAAATAGAAGTTTATACCATACCATTGGTCCTCCTTATTCTAAGAATAATATAACTACTCCACCACAGAAGAATTCCCCATTTGCCATTCACCTTCTATATTCCCATAGCCTTATACCATTTGACTGACTCCTTTCTCTTCTTAATCATCACCTTTTCCATCTTTCATTTTCTTTCTACATCTCTATTAAGAACTTTGAAACTTTATTTCCTTCTCTCATATAAAGTTATTACTCTATGCCGCTTGAGGTTCTTCAAAAAATTATGACCCCAATTGTCACTTTCTATTCCAAGCTGCTGTCACAAATACATTTTGTTTCTTTAATGCTTATCAAGATGTTTCTACAAGAAATAATACTTATCTGAGTTGGCATGGCTTTGTTGACAAAGCAGCTGTTATAGTAAGCTTTACCCATTTCACAAAATAATACAAATTTGAGTTAACAAAAATTTACATATCAAAAAACCTACTTATTTAAAAGTAATTCTAAACACCAAATCAATTTGAGATACAATGGTGAAAATAGGTTTCTAATAACTTTAAAAAAGAAAACACCTTTCTAATATATAGTTGATTTAATAGAATGCATTAGTGAATGTTAATAATTACTAATGTTTACTCAATCACAAAAACATATTGATTTAGACATGGACTCATGGGATTATATCATGTTATTTAGAGACTTTTATAAAATATGTGTTAGGAACAGTCATGTTCAGATTTATGAGCTTAAACTATTACTTCCTATTTTTCTTTACTTTTAATTTTATTTTGAAAGAAACTTCAGATTACATGAATGCTAGATCAAAAAATATAAGGGGATTCCCATATACCCCACTCATTGCCCCTTCCCTACTTTTCCCTATTAACATCTTTCATTAGTGTGGTACATTTATTACAGCCGATGAACACATGTTGAAGTAAATATTGCTTCTTGATCACCTGCAAACAGTTTTTTGTTTGCAATGGTATGTTCTTTTCCTCTGTAACCACAATTCTTATTCTTTGTTTCCTCCTTCATGCTTTTTCCAAAATTTTATCAACATTTTATTGTTCATCAATTGGAAAATACAGATTTTAAACCAGAAATCTGCTGTAGAAAGCCACTCAGGACTAACATACTGTGATGGAAAGAATGACTTGCAGTGAATTGCTTGCTGGGATACCACACAAGAGTTAGGTTAGGTCTCAGCCACTTTGCCATACCTGTCTGCAGGGGAGTATGAGAAATAGTCTAGCTGTGTGTCCAGGAGACAAAGTCAAAAGATTTGGTAATTAGCAGGCCACCTCTCCTACAGATTATACATCATTCTTTGTTACTTCAATAACTACTTCATTAACATTACCCTAAACTGTCCATATTAACACTACTGACAATAAAAATTATTAAATACATATGAAAATTTTGTGTTTATCTCTCTTTGTTACAATATCAGAAAATTTTTGTTCACAGGATTTTCCTTAATTGTATTTCAAATTGAGACCAGTATTTGAATATTACAAATCTAATAATATTTCAAGGTAAATAAATCAATTTTACTCTCTCAAATAAAATCAGATTGAATTATTTAGCTCAATTCTTACCTTGTATATAAGCAGTGCATATTTATAATTAGAGGTTAGACGTCTGAAATCCTTGTACATTGATGGTCAAATGTATATTGATAAATGTAATCTTGAAAGTATCCATTAGAAATCAAATGTGTTTATTTGTCCTGAATCAGGAATTCGCTACTGGATATATTTCATAGAGATATTCAATCATGGACACAGGCAAATTTATGTATGAAGAACTCAACAGTTAGGAACTAACCTAATGTTTCTTACTAAAGAAAAATGTGTTTGGTAAATGTGGATAGATACAGATTGTAGTAATTTAATAACATTTCTATAATATTAATGGAGAAGAGAAGGCAGCAGAGAATTGTTGTATATGAAGTAAAATTGATAGTTCTCAAAAATCTATTTGAATAGATGTCAAAATGAAATATGTAACAACATATGCACGCTCATTAAATTATGCATTATATTTACTTTATGAAGATGTATGCCTTTTCAGGGATACATATCATCCTTCTTAGAAGAGGTGGCCTATATATGAAGGAGAATTGAAGTGGAATGGGGAATGAGGACTTATGATGATCATGGGATAAGGAACTAATGCAGGATAAACTCAATTTCATTGTGAGATTAAAAAAAATAAGGATAACACACATAAACATTAACTGAAATATCTCTGAATCTTTTAAAACACTATAGTAGTAGAAATCAACTACTGTAGTAGAAATCATCCCTCATCCTCAGACATAAACCTTGGAGGAAACCATTTTTGTGAGATTAAAGTGTGTATCCAACAATAAAATATATAAGCCAAGGTGTTTGAGTAGTACAAATATATCACAGGAAATTGTGGAAACTGTGTATAAAAGAATGTTTGTCAAGAGGGAAACCAAAGATACCCTAGGTAATTAACAAAGACCAAGTGACATCATTTATTGGTCTCAGATGCTTTGAGAATAATAACAAATTGTATTCATGCTGCCAAAGCAGTCTCTCAAAGGGGAAAGACACTCAGAAATTCTTCTGGTTTCAGTGAAATTAATGGCCACATGAGGGAGCAATAACACATTCCTCATTTGAGGTGCGTAGAGGGCTCCAATCTTCATGATCATCAGGTTAGCACCAGTGACAATCCTTGACTGATGGTTACAATTATTTAAATTATTGAAATGACAATAGTACCATTGCCAGGCTCAGCACACTATGGTATACAGATTACTATTCTAGTTTCATAATGAGATTTTCTGGAGTAACCTGACATTTTTAGCACCATTATTATGCTCTTTGTGGAAAGCAAAGAATCTGTTTCTTTTTTTATTATTTGTATATAGATACTGGAAATCTAAACAATTGAAATTCTGAAGAGGAAAGGAGTAAGCACAATTTGAAAGCTTCATCTAGAATGTGGTCTTAGGAAATATGATGATGGTCAAGTTGAGGATATTGATGCTGATTAAGGGTTTATGTTTCAAATACTAACAGTTTTTTATGAGATTTTTCCAGTTATTCAGCAATGTGATCTTAGCATTATAATTATCTCCTATTAGTTGCATCTACAGGGCTTTTGTGTCATGGATTTCTGTGCCTCATTTTACCAATACCATATAAGAAGAGGCAATTGTCAGAGTTTACATTCGCTTTTTTTTTTTTGTGGTGTGGTACTAGGTATATGTGATTTTATATTTTATTTTTTTAATATTTTTTATTTTTTTAAAGATACTTATATTACATAAATGTTACACAAAAAATATAGGGACTCCCATATGCCCCACTACCCATACCTCCCATAGCCTCCCACATTAACATCCTTCATTAGTGTGGCAAATTCATTGCAATTGATAAATGCATCCTGGGGCTTTGCCACCGAGTACGGACCATAGCTCACATTGTAGTCTACATTCTCTCCCACACAGTTCTGCATGTTATATGATGATATAAAATTATGTCTTCCCTACACATGACTCATCTGTCCCTTCTATTTAAACCTACACTTGGTGCTGGAGTTTGTCAGTGTATGTTCAAGAGACTCAAGTCTTTGGGCTGGCCATGCGCCAACTGGGCCTGGAACACCAGCAGAATTACAAAACCTACTCTACAGCTCATTGCCCTCAGCCCCCCACCCCGGACAACTAACAAGGAGATGATGATGGACAACGACCATCCCAAGGAACAGAGAGTATCTGCAACTGCAAGCAATATAGTCCCATCCATCTTCCCCATTGGATATAAGCCCCCTTTCAATTAAGGTGGAGTGTACATCACTAGTTCAGAATCCTCAGGATTGGGGAAAGAACTATGGACTAGAGTGGACTTACTGGTATTTTACTATAGACATAATGTGATTCTAGCAATGGAAGAAATTACAACATTGATGTGGAGCCAGTGGCCACTGGAGGCTCTGGGGGCAGAGAGAAGGTAAAAAATAGTTGTAATATGGGGGCTTTTTCAGGACTTGGGAATCATCCTGAATGACACAGCAACTAAAGACATAGGCCATTTTATATCATCACGTAACATACATTCCCTCTTGAGCAGATCCTTTGACAATGACTTGGATATATGATATTAATTGGCAGGTGATTCCTGGAAGCATAAATGAGGGAATGGGGAATGTGAGACAGGGAAGGGAGAAAACAAAAACTAAGAAGGTATGCAACAGAGAGCAAGTTACTGCTGTAAGGGATAAGGTTCAATCTTTTGAAATGCTTTGATGTGTCCTGCAGAGATCTTGGAATAGTCCTAAGGAAGGTCAGAGAACCTGCAGCTTGGACACAGCTCCTGGCCATGTTAGAGGTGGTGTAGTGTGATAGGGTATGGGGAGACATTTATTTCTGCAACAGTGATATTTGCAATTGTAAATTGATGACAAAACTAGAATAAAATAGCAAATATTTTGGTTTAGGCTAATATACTCATCAGAGTGCAATAATAGAATACCTTGGGCTCTACCATTTTTGTACTAAATGTGAATGTGTTTCCATATGGATAATGAGGTTCAAGGCTTGGAAGTTCTCCCAAACTTGGCTGCCGACATCTGCCAAAAGTTGAAGCTTCTTGGATTTCTCTCTTCCTAGGGCTCTGTTTCTCTCCAGGCTTAGCTGCTGTACTTGCTCCACAAGACCAGCTGTAGACTATCAGGTGACTGGCTTTGTCTCTCTCCCCAGGGGCTCCATTCTCTACTGGCACAGCTGCTCTGCTCCTCTGTGTGATTACTTCCCAGGCTTCAGCTCAAAAAAACAAACTCCCTTCTATGTGAAATAGAAATAAAATAACTAAACCAATAATTATTTCATTCTTAGAGATTATTATGTCCAATAGTTAGAGCTGTAATATAAATATTAGAATTATGTTATACTTAATTTCTATTATATTACAATTATTACTTACTTTTGAAAATGTTTGTTGCTATGCTATCTATTTCTTATAATTCATTATATTAAATCTAATCTGGCCTTGCACTCTCTTTTAAATTTTTTATTTCTTTCAATCTATTTTTCTATTTATTTTATGATTTTAAAATAAAGGTGTTTTTTTATTTAACAGCTTAAAAGAAACCATTGATTGTACACTTTGTATAGATCATACGGTGTATTAGGGTTCTCTTGGGAACAGAATCGACAGAAGACGTCTGTAAATATTATGAGATTTTATAAGATTTTCTCACATAACCATGGGAACACACAAGTCTAAGTTCTGCAGGCAGGCTGCAAACCAGGGGCTCTGATGAAAGCCCAATGAACATCCTTGATGAGTTTCCTGGAGATGTTGGCTGTCCAAAGACGAGCTGGGGAATTCTCTCTGAATGCTGAAATCATTTCCCCTTTTAAGGCATTCAATTGATTGGATAAAAGTGTCATTCATTGCTGAGGGCAATATCCCTGGTTGATCATAGATGTAATCAACATCTATGCAGTAAACTCACTGATGACTAAAGCCCATGAATGTACTTGTATTACAATTAGTCCAGTGCTTGCTTGACCAAGCAACTGGGCACAATTACCTGGCCAAGTTGACACATTAGCCTAACCATCACTTATGGTATGTGAATATATCTCAATAAAACTGGTTAATAAACACAGAAATAATAATGCAATAACCAGAAATAGCAGCTATGTACAGCAGGGAAAATGGAGAGATTGAGAGGGGAGGAATTTCCTTGTTTGCTTTTTGTTTATTATTATTATTGGAATAATGAAAATGCTTTATTAATGATTGAACTGATGAGCATAGAACTATGAGTTTATACCAAATACCACTGATTCTACACTTTGGATACATTGTATTCTTTATTAATATGTATCAATATGATTGATTTGTTTAAAAAATTAGGGTGGGTTGAGGGAAAAATACACCAAATGTAAGGTAAGGACTATAGTTAGTAGTAATATTTTGTCGATGCTCTTGCATAGTTTGTAACAAATGTATCATAACAATGCAAGATGTTGGTGTAGGGGTGATGTATGAGACCCCTGTATGATATTATGCATGTTTATTTTGTAAGTTCACAACTTTTTTTTACACAAAAGTATAATAAAACAATAAAAAATAACTTCTATTATACAAAAGTATAATAAAACAATAAACAATAACAAAATTATTGTTTATATGTGTTGATGTATAAATGATATACTTCAATTAAAAAAACACATGAATATGGGTGATATTGCATATATAAGACTGTTTTTACAAAATATAACTACAAATATACTAGAGAGAAGAAAAAAAGAGTAGCAGCTGTGTACCGTAGGCAAGGCATAGGAATATTGAGAGATGATGAGTTTTGTTTGTTTGTTTGTTTTTTGTTTATTATAATTATTGGAATAATGAAAGTGCTCTAGGAATTACTGGGGTGATTAATGCACAAATATGTGATTACATCAAATACCACAGATTGTACCCTTGGATGGATTTATGTTTTATTAATATGTATCAATAAAATTGATTTGCTTAAAGGGAAAAAAAACATCCTCATAGGTTCATAGACCTACAGTTTGACTGCAATTTGCATAAGCCAGGGAGAGCGCAAATGAAAGTAAAGAAAATGCTATTGGAAGAGAGTGGAAATTTTAGAAACAATATTGTCTTTAGCACATGGAAGTAGAATATGTGCCTGTTGAACAGGATGATCTAAGGAGATTTCTAGGGAAAATGTTGAAGGTGTTTCTCAACTTATTCCATTTGCTTCTAGTAAAATTAAAGGAAAGAGAGCCACGCTAAAGAAAGAATTACTAAATATTACTGAATCAGTACTTGAAGAATTTGAAAATAAAACTGTTTCTCATTCAAAGCCTCTTCCTGTGTATGTGGTTTTTATCTAATGTAGCAAATTCCAGTAATATTCATGGGTAACTTACAAAAAATTTACAAAAATTATATTAGTTTGGACAAAAAGGAACAGTCAGTTCAAAATCAATTTTGGACCTCTATACTTCTATTGATAAAAAGCAGCCTGAGAAAAATACTAACCTACAAACAGAAGTTATATATTTTGGAAAAGAATAGATAATTAAAATGCAGATCAAGAGTTCAAAGAGAAGAAGTTAAAGTCATGGAAAATGGCTTCCAAAACTATGATTTCGCAATAACCAAGGCACTAGAAACAATATGTGTCTGGCTGACTTTCAGAAATTCTATAGAACATTCACTTCTGTGTGGTTCTGTGCCTTCTGTTTTTCCCTGTTTTTAACATGTGTGTATAAAATTTTTTACCATGCCACTGTATGTTGGCATTGGGGTAGGACAGGTCCTTGACCTTTTAGTTCACATGTCTTACATTTGAAAGGAATGAGACACAAAAAGATGCGTCCAAGAAACCACACTCTGGAGTATCATCCATATCTAGACTTCATTTAGAAGATGAGATATTGACCATAACCCTGATACTGATGCTAAACTTAATGTGGCTGGAGAGGGATCTTTGGAGAAGGGGAAAGTGTGTGTTTTGTTTGTGGCACAGATGTGTGTTGTTGTGGCCAGTGGGCATATGTGTATCAATGACAATATACCTGGTTTTATATGCTCTTCCAGAACATTGCCACTTCCCCATCAGTGGGTGGTGTTTGTGTCTTTTCACTTTGAACCTGCGAGGAACATTATTACTTTCTTGACTAAGGGTTTGGCAGAAGTGAATCTGTGTGACTTCCAAGGTTATGTTAACACAGCTTCTGTCTGGCTCACTGTCTTGGGACACAAAGATTTTACAGCTCTGAGTAACCATGTGAAAAAGACCCACTACCCTGAAGCCACCATGCCTGAGAGGCCATGCAGAGAGAATGCGTAGAGATAGAAATGAGATGCCCAAGGAACACCATCTATTCCAGCCCCCACTGTGCAAGGCTTCCAAACCCAGTCACCCAGAATGCAAATAAAGAAACCTTTTAGATGAACTCACCCCAGTCAATTTCTGACTGCAGCCTCATGACAGACCCTGAGCCAGAAGCCCCTAGCTGATCTGCTCAGGAATTCCTGAGCCAATAACCCATCTGAGATAATAAATAATTGTGTTTTTTTTTAAAGCCACTTAGTTTTGGAGTGATTTTTTAATAGAGCAATAGTTTCTGAAACACTGTAGTAACTTACGCAGTGTGGTATTAACTCAAGGATAAACATACTAATTGAACAAAATTGAAATTCAAGAAACAGAAAAATGCATACATATAGTAAATTAATATATGGAAGTGGTTTCATTACAGGGTAGTGGAAAACTGAATGATTATTCAATAAATAGTGCTGGGACAGTTTAGTTATTCTTATGAGATAAAAGGAAAGTACATCTCTACCTCACACCAATATCTACAAGTTAAAATGCTGTATGGATTAAAGCCATAATTGTAAAAAGTGAAATTTTAAAATTTCTAGAAAAAACTATCTTTTTCAAACTCAGGGCAAGGAAGGACTTTGAGAAGTAGTTACAGTGACCTTTCTTCCTGAGCCTTGCTTCCTTGTCTCTGGATCACAGCTTAGGTAGTGTATGACTAATCTCAAACGTGCCCACTCCTCTTTCCAAATGCCAACTCCTCCAACCTATCTATTAATTACATTAGCTCCTAATTCCCTGTATTGGATTATTTTCTGATTAAAACATCTAGAATACTTTTGATTTCATTCACTGATAAATTACATTACTGGCATTTAAGTACATTTAAATGAATCTAAGTTATAAATGGAACAAAAAGATGAGGAAAAATTCCAATTTTACACCTTATTACATACATTATGGATATATTCCTCAACAAGAAAAAAGCAAAAAAAAAAAA
>JAQZBX010062979.1:0-16773 GCA_029593785.1 Cabassous unicinctus
AAATTCCTAAGAAAAACTATCTAGAAATACAGGAACCGGCAGCTCTCCTACATGCCAAGCAGAGGAACTAGTGAAGGACGCCCTACTTTTGTTATCAGCTTTGTAGTATAAAAAGCAGCTTCAGCCTAAATAAACTTGCCTGCATTCCTCATGGAGTGAGGTCCCCTGATCCCAATCTTTCTTTGGATCGTTCCCGGCACCGTCTATCTCCATGTTGAATTACAACAGAGGTATTTCACAGTCCTTCTTCCTGGAATTTTTATTAAAGCTGCCTTTGTGAATGAAATGTCCCCCAAGCATTCCCAGTAGGAAACAGTTTGGGGTTAGGCAAGTAGGTTACATATCATAGAACCTTTCAAATACCTTCTTGAGCCCTTAGACTCCATTCTCTACTGTATATCATTTTTAACTTCCTTGATAGTAGACGAGTAGCTAGGAAAAAATGCCTTGTTTGTAGTACATACACAGTAAATATTTGTCAATTGATTGGCCCCATAAATGTTGGGTTTTGATGGAGGAGTGGCCCACAAATAGGGATTATTTTCAAGTGAGGTAGATATTCTGATACCTTTATTACCAAAGATGAAGAATAGTGTAGGAGATAAGAAAAGAGCTCCTAGATCCAAACTGCCAGACTTTGAGTCCAGGCTCACCTCTTAATAGGCCTTGAGCATATTTAATGTCTCTTAGAGAGATTTCTTCTTTGTAAGATAGAGGTAATAAGATTATCTGTTTCATAAGAGTCAAGGTAATGTACTTAGAAAAAATACCTGACCTGTAAGAAGCACTACATGAGTGCTATCTATTGTTACCTGCCTGGGGCAGAAATGATGAGACAATCATCATTCACTAGAGGAAATGAAGGTCTATTTCTGTTCCTTAGTAACAATGTTAAAAAACAAGCTGCACAATTTCTTGAGAAATTGAATTTTCACAGATGTTTTGGAAATATTTCATTTCCAATTAGCTGAAATATTTGAAATTTATCCTTCTGGGAAATAAGTGCACAGATCATAGTATGACCTAAGCAAAGTAGCACAATTTGTCAATCCTTTTTTGTTTCCCATAAAAGAAGGAAAACCATTGATTGTCAGTATTTGGAGGGCTTGAGGCCTATACAATACAAATTAATTAATATCTTTGTGAACACCAAAGTAGTAAAGAATGCTGTTTAAGAATAGAACTGTAAAAAAAAAAAAATTATAATTAAAGTCATGAATAGTAAATTCAACTTTGGTAGGACCTGAGCAAGGAAATGAATGGTAGAGGTCAAAACTTGGGAAGGATTTAGAATTGATAAAGAAGTCCTAAATGCTAATGACCATTTAAATGGAAGGACAGAATGTAAATGAGGAGTATAAAGATCTTTTTTCAAATAGAGTCAAAATTAGGCCAAAAGGAAAAATCTGAAGGGAGGAATATGAGCAGTAATTCAGAATGCACAATGGATTCCTTGGTGGTAGAGCACTGACCTGGCAACCAAAGACATGGTTTCTGGGACCTGACGTTCTCCAGTGATTTTCTGACTGTGTGTCTTTGGGCAAATTGTAGTCACCCCTTAATTCTGAGAGTTCAACATGCATAACTTGAGGGAATTAAGAAAAAATGTATTGAAAATCCTTTCTAGTTTTAGACTCTCGAACTCTAATATATGATTAATAGTTTTCCAGAAACCCAGCTGGAGAAATCTGATGAGGAAGCAAAATAGGTAAAGACTGGGGCAATGGAACACAAACACATAAGGAACAAAAAGATTTAAAATTCAGGTAGTAAGTTAAAATCAAAGATAATGTGAATGCAAAGTTTGCCTGTCAATACAACAATATATGTAGGTAAAAGATAAAATATTATTTGCTTAATTACATGGACAGATCAAATGTGGTAGGTTCTGAAGGACATAGGGTTTGGTTTGCAATTCTTTGATTTATTGTGTATCAAAATAGTATCACTTCTAATTTAATGGCAAAATATCATAATTTAATAGATAGTAGATACTGGGGTATATAACATGGCCTGTCTTGGATATTTCCCTGAAATCAAAATAATATATTTTCTCCAACCACCATGGAGGAGACTCAATTGTTCCATGACTTTACAATGAATCCATTTACAAAATCATTCTGTAATACACCAGGCAACTGCCTAGTCTCTTCATTGCCACTTTCATCCCTTTGTTCCTGAATGTATATATTACAGAATTCAGTAACGGAGTGATAAGTGCATCAAAAATAGCAAGATATTTAGTCAGGTGTGATGTGGGAGAAGGCCATGTGTAGAAAAGCATTAATGGCCCAAAGAACAAGACCACCACAGGGATATGAGATGATGGGCTGGAAACAGCCTTGAATGAAACTCCTAAAGAATGTTTCTGAACAGTGAACAGAATGAAGATGTAGGAAATGTCCAGTAAGACAAAGGAGCCCACTGGAATGCACCCACTATTGTCAGTGACCATGAACTCCAGTTCTTGGGTGTCTATACAGGCAAACCTGAGGAGCTGGAGAAGGTCACAGTGAAAACTGTCTAATGCATTAGGACCACAAGGGGCAAATCTACCACAAAACCAATTGGACCACTAAGTGGGTAATGCCAATGACCCAGGAAGTGACTAAAAAGAATAGACACATTCTTGGACTCATTATGGTCAGGTAGTGGAAAGGCTTACATATGGCCACACAGCTGTCACAGGCCATGGCTATGAGCAGCACCAACTCAGTGCCCCCAACAGCATGACTAAAGAAGATCTGGGTAATACATCCCCAAAAGGAGATGGCTTTATGCTTCTTGAAAACATCACAAATCATCTTAGGGGTCATGATTGAGTAAAATACCATATCAATGATTGAGAAGTTAGCGAGGAGCACATACATAAGGGAGTGCAGATGAGCATCCAAGGTTACAGTGAATATGATGACAAGGTTCCCTGTAATGCTTGCAAAGTAGAACAAAAATGAGAAGACAAAAAGAAGAAGCTGGATCTCCCATGAATTGGTAAGGCCCAGGAACACAAACTCTGATACTACAGAGTGATTCATCCCATCATTGTCTCATTTGCCTCAGTCACCAAGACCAGTTTTCATATAACATAGAGGAGGAAAGAAAATGAGAAAGAATTACCTAGGCAAGTAATAGTGTTCAAGAAAGGGAGGCTCCAGTCCATGAAAGCAGTTATCATATTAACATCTCACACAACCAAATAACCTTCACCACCTGCACACTGGACTTCTACTCTGAGGGGTCAGCTGGTTTCCATATAGCATTATGGTTTTCAAAATTACTACTCCTAAATTAATTCCACTCCTATTTCTATTTCTTTTCTGTTTCTTCTAGTGTTATGCATTTATTTCCTATTTCCAGATGCTCATGGCAATATACTTGGATGACATAAAAGGTCATCTTCAAATATTTTTTACTATGATTACAATATAAATAGATGGTTGTGATTTCAGCCATTCATATGAGCCCCCTCACAATTACTCGTGTACAGCACACAGATTTCAACATCTTTATTCCATTATTCATATTGCTCAGTTACACGGTAAGAGTGTTCATTTCATTCTCCAACTTCCAACATTACTCTCATTCTATTCTCCCACACACAAGAGCCAATTCTCAAAGGCCCAACTCCACCCTCATTTGTGAAATCTCCCAAATCTGCCTGAGTCTCTAAATTCCTACTAAGCTATTTATTTCATTCTGTCCCTCATGATTACATGATGTTCATCTCTCCAAATAAAATGTAGCTTCTTGGGAGGAAGAACCACGTCTGGTTCATATGAGTAACCTCTGTCACCATCAGAATCACCAACAGTGATGAACAATAGTGTTTCATGCTTGTTAAATGAAGGAAGAAATTAATGGAATTGAAAAGTGACACTGGAGCCAAAAGATTGTGTGTGCATATATATATGTATGTGTGTATTCAATAAGTTTTATATTAATATTATGTTTTGTGATGCCAATCAGGAATTATCACAGGATCCCAAGTCTCATTCCTTTGGTTGTTGACCACACAAAGGAACATTTGCACAAGAAAATTATGTCATAAAAAGAAATATGAGGTCTCAAAAAAAGTGTTTAATATGTTTCAAAATGAAATAAATCCCTTTATTTTATAACCAATACAGCCCTCAAAAAAAAATCTCAATTTGTTACAGAAAATGAATCATGAGCAGAAATACATAATCTCCTCTTCAAATATAGAATCTGAAGAGAGAAATATATATTACTTCTTAACCTCTTTGACTTCCTACAGAAACTGTGCCTCATCTTGCTCACCTTTGCCATGTCCTGGCTATTAGTCATCCTATTTGTACTACCATTTAATATTGTGAGAGGCTACTCCAGTATCCTGTGCCCTCAAATCCTTTTTACCCTTGTTTTGGTCCTACCATACTCTTGAGTCACCCCAATGCCCTATAACAGGTTTTGTTATAATCACCCATACTCTGTGGGCTTTG
The DNA here is from genome assembly GCA_029593785.1 of Cabassous unicinctus. Taxonomy (NCBI): domain Eukaryota; kingdom Metazoa; phylum Chordata; class Mammalia; order Cingulata; family Chlamyphoridae; genus Cabassous; species Cabassous unicinctus. The sequence continues at coordinate 4,461 of JAQZBX010062979.1, forward strand.
GATAAACTGCAAATGCACTTGCAGGTAGTGATGTGAGAATGACCACAAGAGACTTAGTATGTGCATGAAATGAAATTAGGTTGAGAGGAGAGAAAACTTGAATGAATGAAGAATATTCCATGAACAATTCAAGAACAGAAAGTGTGAGTTCAGGGAAATGAGACCATTTCAACTGTTCATTCTGCTCTCTTTGTGTTATAATGCATCACCTTTCCTGATCTCAATCTTTGCAATGCGCATCTACTATATTTCTATATTTCTTACATTCTTTTGTTTATAGGTGGAGAATAATCCTGGAAGGCCATGATGGTAGGGATATTGCATTTGGGAGGGACTTATCTGCTTTAAGTGACCAAATGTAAAATGTTTTTTTATTCATTATAAGGCTTTGAGAATGAATTGAGGTGATATATAGTTTCACAGTTTGAATACCTTGACAAATTAGTCATTATAATTCTCAGACATTATTGCAATTCTTATTTTAATTTCGTCTTCATTTTCTTTTTATCTGGTAACATTGGAGGCACTCGAGTTGATAAGTCAATGGATGGAGTGAAGCACTCTGTCATGTCAGAGTTTGTGTACCTGGGACTCTCCAATTCCTGGGAGGTCCAACTTCTCTTCTTTGTGTTTTCCTCCCTGTTTTATATGGCAAGCATGATGGCAAATGCTCTCATTGTGCTCACAGTGACTGCTGACCCTCACTTACACTTTCCCATATACTTTTTAATGGCCAATCTTTCCTTCATTGACCTGGCTGTTTCTTCTGTCCTTGCTCCCAAGATGATTTATGACCTTTTCAGAAAGCAGAAAGTCATCTCCTTTGGAGGCTGCATCACTCAGATATTCTTCATTCATGTCATTGGTGGCACAGAGACAAGTGCATGCTCATAGCCATGGTCTTTGACAGATACATTGCCATATGCAAGCCTCTCTACTATTTGACTATTATGAGCCAAAAAATGTGTAGTTTACTTCTGGTTGTTAAATAGATAATTGGCTTGATCCATTCTGTAATTCAACTGGCTTTTGTTATAAAATTGCATTCTGTGGCCCTAATGTGTTGGATAGCTTTTACTGTGACTTTCCTCAGTTCATCAAACTTGCCTGCAAAGACACCTACAGACTAGAGTTCATGGTCACAATCAACAGTGAGTTTATATCTCTGGGAACATTTTTCATATTGATCATCTCCTACATTTCTATCCTGGTCACTGTTTGCAAACACTCTGCAGGGGACCCATCCAAGGCCCTCTCTACTTTGTCATCTCATGTTATGGTGGTGATTTTGTTTTTTGGTTCTTGCGTATTTGTTTATACCTGGCCCCACCCCACCTCACACCTAGATAAATTCCTTGCCATTTTTGATGCAATTCTTTCTCCTTTTTTGAATCCATTCTTTTATACATTCAAGAACAAAGACATGAAGATGGCAATGCAGGAAATATGCAGTCAACTCATTATTTACAGATAAAATTCTTGAATGACAAATTTTTCATGATGTTTCTTTCCTAACTTTCTATTGTATCAATACCATGAGTTTCCAAGTATGTTACTACTATTTAGGTGTCCCAGATTAAAATAACAGTGTGATTTTCAATCTTAACTGATAAATTGTTTTGCTGTATATGGTTAAAGTAAGCATATGGTGCAGTAGATATCTCTCCAGGAGAAGGCTAATTGCGGGTCCCTCAGGAGACATTACTTTTGTGAATTGACCATAGTCTTGGCCTCAGAGCTGGGAGTCTTTTCAGAGTTACAGAGTTGATTATAAAGGAAATTCTTTTTGACACTAAATAAATTGACATCAGATGGGATATATACATCAAGTTGCCAATGTATTAATTTTCACAAAAATATCTGTCAAGTGGCAGGACTCACAATATGTTTTACTTATTCTTTCATTATCAAGAAGTATCTGGCAAGTCAATTGATGTTAAGAATATTAATGAGAGGGAATTAGAGGAAGAGGAGTTAGCTAGATTATTTGATATTTAATGATATCAACTTTTGATGGCAGTTAATGTCCATAACTCCAGAGAAGGAAATGCCCACCATCATAAGAGGAAAAAAATAGAATCCTTAGGCCAGCCCATCCTTCTGTCTGGACAGAATTATCTGATTTTTCCAATATTTGCATTTTTTTTTAGATACTGGGGCTGGGGATTTAACCCAGGACCCTGTATGTAGGAAGCCAGCACTCAAACATTGAGCCACATCGGCTCCCCAATATTTGCCTTTTGATGCTTGTTTACACTATGTTCTAGCCTGTATACCTCCATATTGTTAAAGGAACATCTTCATTTATTTATGTAACTAGTCCGATTCTTTATCTTCCTTCTGCTGATATAAGTTTATTCCCAGGGGTTTACCAAGATTTCAGTTCTCACAAGCAAAATTTTAGTTTGGGAGGTATTTAATATACACATATATTTCATTCTATCAGAATAAGGGATTTACATCAAAAGATTTAGAAATTACAATTCATACCTATTTCAACAAAGAACAAATAAAGATCATTCTCAGAGACGTAGTGCAAATGACTCTGAATGTAATACATACTTCATATATCTTCATCACTTTATCAGCATTCCTAACATTCCTATTTTCTTATAAGTGATCCTCATTTTTCTTCATAATTTATCTGTTTTTAATTCATTTACCTTTTACTTTGCTTTTAAATGCTTTTATAAAATTCTTTTTTTTTTTTTTTGGATCCTTTTTGTATAGTTGGAAACGATGTTTGTGTGTGTATGTATGTATATATGTATGTTTATACATAAAAGTTTACTGGTCAGCCCTTATACTAAGTCTCCCCATAATTTATTTTGAAGATGTGGCATTTTCAAATTGAAAATTTCACTGGATTTCCTTTTTCAATGCTTAGTCAATGTTTACAGGTGCTAGCAGGGATTCCTAGATCCCTCAGTTTTATTTGTGCCCATTTAGAGCAAAGCCTTTTCTTCCCTGTCCTTCTTCTGCCTTTCTGTCAGGACTACATCTGTGACAAGTTATATTCCCCAGCTGCATAATGACTGAGGGCTTTCCATATCATTCGATGTAAAATTTGTCAATGGACATTCTGTTTAGTTTAAATTCATATGCATATTTTGTTGACATCTACTGTGTCATCTGCCCAAATCATCAACCCCTTCCTCCCTGACCACTACTGATTGGTCAAACGTTGGGCTCTGAGCCAAGTCATAATTACATATCACTTAGCCTCAGTTGAATGATCTGAGCCCCTGCCCAAGACAGGCCAGTCATAACTTTGCCCCAGAATGTCTGAACTTGAGAACAGAGAGAAAGTAAAGCTCAGTTCCTTTTGGAGCTGTGAGGTGTGGTTAAATTTTGGCGATAATATTTCTTGTTGTCAAAAATCTAATCTGGGACACTGAAAAAAGATATGAGAGAGAAAATGACAAAAGGTTGAAATAGAGAAGCTTAGCAGTTTTCTAGTCCTTGGTTTAACATGTATTGAACATTCATCTTCATTCTTGCCTCCGACACAGTTTAGATGACAGCTAAAAATTCATCCTGTCTTCTAAGTTTGTTTAAATTGTGATTCAGTTACTACAATCAAGGGAGTATTGATAAATAGACCTCAGATCCTGTATTTTCCATAATCTTTGATGTGAAATCCTCATATTTCTTTAAGAAAAATTTATTTTTACATCTAATAAAAAGAATGCATTCTAAATGTATCAAACTTATTTATATATTAAAAGTAAGAAAATGGAAATCTCCACAAAGTTACTGCATAGAGATAATTGCTGGTAATATTTTGGTATATTTATTTCCATATTTATCTATGCTTACATATGAACACAATTTTCCAAAATGGGATTGTATGGTCTCTACATTTTTTAGTATGCTTTTTTGATTAATATTATATTTTAGGACTTCTCTCACATTACTAAATATTCCATTACTCTATAATTTTTTAATGAATGTGTAGTATCACATTATATGACTGTATCTTAATTAGTATGGTACATTCATTGCAATTGATGAGTGCATTTGAGAGCATTGCCACTAAGCATGGTTTATAGTTTACATTGTAGTTTACACTCTCTTTACACAATTCTGTAGATTATGGCAGGATATATAATGGCCTGGATCTGTCATTGCAATGTCATTCAGAACAATTCCAAGTCCCAAAAATGCCCCCATATTACCCCCTTTTCCCTCTCCCTGCCATCAGCACCTTCAGTGGCCACTGTCTCCACATCAATGATATAATTTCTTTCATTGCTAGAATCCCAATAAGTCTATATTAGAATACCAGTAAGACTACTCTAGTCCATATTTTATTCCCCAATCCTGAGGATTCTGGGATGGTGATGCCCACTCCAACTCTACTTGGAGTGGGGTTGATCCCATATGGCTGATGGATGGGACTCTCTTGCTTGCAGTTGTAGACTTTTTTGATTCCTTAATGTGATGGTTGTCCATCCTTACCTCCTTGTTAGTTATTCTGGGTGAGTCCAATGAACTGGAAAGAAGGTATTGCAACTATGCTGAGGCTCAGGGCCCAGCTGGCATATGGACAGCCTGGAGAATCAAGTCTCTTGGATGTACACCTACCAAATCCACCACCAACTATAGATTTGAATAGAAGGGACAGAAAAGGCAAAGGTAGAGAAGTCACAACTGAGCCCAACTCTGTCACACTCGGGAGCACAGACTCTAAAGTAGGGCCCACTGGCAAGCACAAAACTCCAGAGTTATCTGCCATGACCATAGACCTGGGTGTCTCCAGAACCCTCAGGAGCCCCACTATTTGGGGTAATATCTACTTGGGCCATCTATGAGATCCTGCTGAGACGTGCATAAGCATTACCTCTCAAATGACCTCCAGACTCACTTTGAAGTCTCTTAGCCATATAAAATCATTTGTCTGTACCTTTTTCCCCTTTTATTCAAGATCTTTTTCCAGTTGCATCACAAGCCAGTGCTTTGTAATAATCCTTCGGTGCCAAGGAGGCTCATCGTCAAGAGTCATGTCCCATGCTGGGGGAAGGTATTGTATGTATATGCTGAGTTTGGCTTAGAGAGAGAACAACATGGAGGTTCTCAGGAGGTAACTTTTAGGCACCCTACAACACTAGGCTAAGTTGCAATTTCAGGAGCAAAGTCTCATAAGCATAGTCATCAAGGCACATCATTGGATCATTATTCTTCACTAGTCATTGCCCTTGTACTTGGAGGATTGTCATTGTTCCATTAGAGAATGAGACAGAGCTCCCCAGGATGGGAATTCAATATTCTTTCAATTATTGTGTGAATCTCTACCCACTGTGGCAATACTCCATGAATATCTGAACACATTTATATATCTTATATGTATGCCCAGGTGAACTTTCTTCAATGTATTCACCATCACTGACACCCCAGAACAATGATTTTCCCCTGCCACAGTTGTAACCTTTCTATGATCCAAAACTTCTTCAGAATGAAGCCAAAAATATCCCCAAATACAATTAATAAGAAAATGAAATAATAATGATAGTTTTAAACACAAAAAATAAAATACATAATAATTTAGAAAAATTAAATTAAAATAAAATAAAAATTGGGATATTAAAAAAAATGAAAAATATTTTAAAAAATTTTTTGGACATTTTGTCTTTCATCACTGTAATATCTGTTGTCCTGTATGTACAGTGGCAATTTCTTCCATTTCTTCCCCAGTGTCTTACTTTTTTCTTTTTGTCTTCAAAGAAGTTTTGGGTCACAGAAAAGTCACATACGTAATATAGGGGCTCCCATATTTCCAATATCCTCCCCCTTTTCCCCCTTCCCATATTAATAACCTTTTAATATATGGATCATACATTTGTTACAACTGATGTACAAATATTTTAACATAGCTACTAGCCATGGTCAATGGTTTGCATTATGGTTTATATTTTAGACCATACACTTTTATATATTTTTGATGAAAATTGACATGGCCTATATCCATCATTGCAAGAACATGCACAACACTTCCAATGCCCCTAAATACTCCCTCTTCCATCTATTCTATTCCTCCCTTTCCCTCTCCTTGAAGTCCATGGCAACCACCAGGCTTCACTCCTTGGAGGAAAAGATTCATAGTTACTTACAACAACACTGAGTGCTTGATGTACTGGCCTGTCCTCCCCTATTAGGAACTGCCCATGTTCTCGAAAGACACACACCCCTCTGTTTGAGAACACATTGGGCCTCCCCAGGATGGGAGTCCAATTCTTTCTTGCTCATTGTGTGAGTCTCCACCCACTGATACAACAAGCTATGACAAAATGTTTCCCTCCCACATTCTCTGGAAGACTTCCCCAGGGGCACACTGTCCCAAATGCCTACCCATCCAACTCCCTAAACCAGTAACCCTTCCTTGTCATATTGCCAAAAGAGCTTTCTCAACATTCTAGTTTCAACCACATACCCGCCAATCCCCAGTGTTCCCCTTCTCCCTCCCGCAACTCTTCCCCCAGCTCCATGGACTATACAACACATCCTCCTAACCCTACTCCCTGTCAAGCTTGCACCACCCAGCCCAAAACTATCACTACACCCCTGTCATATCCCTTCACTGCACAACTCTCTTCTACCTTATCAATAGATTTTGCCTTTATGTGTGTTAGCTCACAAACTTCTTCTACCATTCTATTTCCTGTAAACCTATCTGCCAGACTCTAGCTCTCTGAGTCTGCTCTATTTCTTTAATTCATATCAGAGAGGTCATGTAGTATTTGTCCTTCAGTGCCTGGCTTGTTTCACTCAACATAATGTCCTCAAGATTCATCCATGTTATCCAATGTGTCAGTACTGTATTCCATCTTACATATGAGAAATATTCCATTGTATGTACATACCATATTTTTTTTATCCATTTAAATGTTGATGGGCAATTAGGGTTGGTTCCAACTTTTGGCAATAGTGAATAATGCCACTATGAACACTGGTGTGCATATATCTGTTTTTGTCTTTGCTTTCAATTTTTCTGTGTATATGTCCAGCAGTGGAATTGCTGGATCATATGGCAGATCTATAGTTAGTTTTTTGCAGAACCACCAAAATGTCCTCTAAAGAGCTGGAGCATTCGACATTCCCACTGGCAGTAGATGAGGGTTCCCATTCCTCCACATCCACACCAACACTTGCAGTTCTCTGCTCTTTTAATGGCCATCAGTCTAATGGGTGTAAGATGATATCTCATTGTAGTTTTGATTTGCATTTCTCTATAGCTAGGGATGTTGAGCATATTTTCATGTGTTTTTTAGGTATTTGAATTTCTTATTTGGAGAAATGTCTGCTCACATTACTTGTCCACTTTTTAAAAGGGTTTTTTGTCTTTTTATTTTTGAGATATAGGATTTCTTTTTATATGCTTTATTTTAGGCCCCTATCAGATATATCTCTACTAAATATTTCCTCCTATTGGGTAGGCTGTCTATTAACTTTCTTTACAAACTCCTTTGGTGTATAAAATGTTTTAATTTTCAGGAGGTGCCATTTATTTATTTTTTCTTTGGCTGCTCGTGATTTGGGTGTGAAGTTCACAAATCCATTTCATTTTACAATGTCCTGTAGATGCTTGCCTACATTATCTTTCAAGGTCTTTATGGTTTTGGCCCTGATATTTATATATTTGACCCATATTGAATTGATTTTTGTATAAGGTGTGAGATGGTGATCCTCTCTCTCTCTTTTGGATGTGGATATCCAGTTCTCCAAGCACCATTTGTTGAAGAGGCCATTCTCTCCCAGTTGAGTGAGCTTGGTGGCCTTGTCAAATATCAGATGACTCTATATGCAAAGATCAGTAGATGAGGATCTATATCAGAACTCTCAATTCGGTTCCATTGGTCAGTATGTTTATCCCTGTGCCAATATCATACAGTTTTCACCACTGTAGCTTTGTAGTATGTTTTAAAGTCAGGTAGTGTGATTTCTCCAATTTCATTTTTCTTTTTCAATATACCTTTGGCTGTTTGTGTCCTCTTGTCTTTCCAAATAAATTTCATGGTTAGTTGTTGATTTTAAAAAATTCTATGTTGATTTTTATTGGGATTGCATTAAATCCATAGAACAATTTGGGTAGGATGGACATCTTAATGATGTTTAATCTTCCCATCCATGAACAGGTTATTTTTTTCCATTTATTCAAGTCCTCTTTGATTATTTCCTTTAAATTGTTGTGTAGTTTTCTGTGTATAAGTCAATTACATCTTTAATTAAATTTATTCCTAGGTATTTGATTCTTTTAGTTGCTATTGTAAATGGTATTTTTTTCTTAATTTCCTCCTCTGATTGCTCATTATTGGTGTACAGAAATGCTAATGCTTTTCGTGCATTGATCCTATAACCTGTGACTTTACTGAACTCATTTATAAGCTCTAGAGGCTTTGTTGTAGGTTTCTCAGTGCTTTCTATGTATAGGGTCATGTCATCTGCAAATATGAAATTTTGATTTTTTCCTTTCCAATTAGATGCTTTTATATCTTTTTCTTGCCTAAATGTGCGAGCATAGTATTTCTAAAACATTAAATAGGAGCAGTGATAGTGGGAATCCTTGTCTTGTTCCTGATCTTAGAGGGAAATCTTTAGGGTTTCACCATTGTATATGATGTTAGCTGTGTGTTTTTCATATATACCCTTTATCATGTTGAGGAAGTTTCCCTCTATTCCTATCTTTTGTAGTGTTTTTATCAGGAAAGGGTGCTGTATTTTGTCAAATGCTTTTTCTGAGTCTATAGAGATGATCATGTGATTTTTTTTCTTTTGATTTATTTATGTGGTGGATTACATTGATTGATTTTCTTATGTTGAAAAATCCTTGCAAATCAGGGATGAAACCCACTTGGTCATGGTGTATAATCCGTTTGATGTGTTGTTGAATACAAATAGCAAGTATTTTGTTGAGGATTTATCATCTAAGATTATTAGAAAGATTGATCTGTAGTTTTCCTTTCTTGTGGCATCTTTGATTTGCTTGGTATTAGGGTCAAGTTTTCATAATAGAATGAGTTAGACAATATTCCTTCTACTTCTATTTTTTGAAAGAGTTTAAACAAGATTAATTCTTCCCAGAATATTTGGTAGAATTCAGCTGTGAACCATCTGGTCCTGGGCTCTTCTTGGTTAGGAGGTTTTTGAGGACTAATTCAATCTTGTTACTTGTGATTGGTCTGTTGATTTCATCAATTTATTCTTTCGTCAATGTAAGTTGCTTATGAGTTCCTAGGAATTTGTCCATTTCTTCTAAATTATCCTTCTTGTTGGCATTTAATTTTTCAAAGTAGTCTCTTATGATACTCTGTTTCTTTGGGGTCAATGGTTATATCCACTTTCTCATTTCTTATTTTGTGTATTTGTATCTTTTCTCTTTTTTTTCTTTTTTAGTCTTTCTAAGGGTTTGTCAATTTTATTGACCTTCTCAAAGTACCAGTTTTTGATACTGCTTATTTTTTTTATTGCTTTTTATTTTCTAATTCATTTAGTTCTGCTGTAATCTTTGTTATTTCCTTCTTTCTACTTCCTTTGGGCTAAGTTTGTCATTCTTTTTCTAATTCCTCTAGGTGTGCAATTAGGTCTTCAATTTTAGCTCTTTCTTCCTTTTTGATATATGCATTTATGGCTATGAATTCCCCTCTCAGTACAGCTTTTGCTCTATCACATAGGTTTTGATATGTTTTGTTGTCATTTTCATTCATTTCACCATAGTTACTGATTTGTTTTGTTATTTCTTCCTTGACCCACTGTATGTCTAAGAATGTGTTGTTTAACTTCGATATATTTGAGCCTAATCTGGTTCTCTGTCCCTTACTGATTTCCACCTTCATTCCATTGTGGTCAAAGAAATTACTTTGTATAATTTCAATCTTTCTGAATTCATTGAGGGTAGTTGTGTGGCCTAGCATGTGGTCTAGCTTGGAGAATGATTTATGTGCACTTGAGAAAAATGTACAAACTGCTGTATTTGGGTGTAGTGTTTTGTATATTTCTATTATGTCAGATCCTCTAATGTATTTTTTAAAGTATTTGTTTCTTTATTGGTTCTCTGTTGAGATGTTCTGTATAATGGTGATATTGGTATATTAAAGTTTCCACAATAATTGTAGAGGCATCTATTTAACCACTTAATTTACCCAGTGTTTGTCTCATGTATTTTGAGACATGCTGTTTAGATGTATAAATGTTTATAATTGTTCTTCCTTCTTAAAAGATTATGCCTTTTACTAACATATAGTGTCTGCCTTTGTCTCCAAAAAAGTTTTGCATTTAAAGTCTATTTTATCCAATATTATTATAGCTACTACTGCTGTTTTTTGGATGTCGTTTGCTGTTAAAATTGTTTTCTAGCCATTCTCTTTCAGTCTCCTTGAATCTCTGGGTCTAAGGTGGGTTTCTTATAGACTTCTTAGAGGTATTTCTTTTTCCTTATTCATTCTGCCAACCTGTGTTTCTTGACTGGTGAGTTTAATCCATTAACATTTGGTGTTATTACTGTCAAAGAATTACTTACGTTTGCCATCTTTTCTTTTGGTTTATGTATGCCATATGTTGTTTTTATTTCTTTTTTTTTCTTACACTCCTCCAACTCTCTCTGTTTTTTCCTTTCCACCTGGAGCACTCCCTTTAGCATTTCTTGAAGAGCAGTTTTTTGTTGCCATACTCTCTTAATATCTGTTTAACTGTGAATGTTTAGTTTCTCCATTATTTTTGAAAGTCAGCTTTGCTGCATAGAGAATTCTTGGCTGGGATTCTTTTTTTCTTTTACCACCTTGACTATGTCATACCACTGCATTCTTGCTTTCATGGTTTCAGATGAGAGATCAGTACTTAATCTTTCTGAGCGTCCCTTGTATGTGATAGTTCTCTTTTCTCTTGCTGCTTTTAGTATTCTCTCTTTGTCTTGAGAATTGGACAGTTTGACAAGTATATGTCTTGGAGTAGCTTGCCCAATTTTGAAAACTGAAGCTGAGCAATTTTAAAGACTGAGAATAAGTTGAAACAAATATCAAAGAAGAGCTTTGAAAAAAAAAACAATAGGCAAGAGAGAGAAATTGGCCATCATAGTAAATTCACCAATATATTCAGATTCCTAAACACCAGTAAATAATTACAAACCATGCTAAGAAACAGGAAGAGAAGGTCCAGCCAAAAGAACAAAGCAAATATCCTGAAGAGATGCAGGATTTAAGACAATCAATGATATCACAAAAATCTCATAAATCACTTCAATGAATTTAAAGAAAATATGATTAAAGAAATAAAAGTTATAAGAAGACACTGGGTGAGCCTAAAGAATAATTTGAAAGCCTGCAAAGAAAAGTAACAGACCTTTTGGGAATGAAAGATACGATGGATGAGATTAAAAATACATTAGAGGCACATAAGAGCAGATACGAATTTCTTGAAGACAGAAGGTGACTTCAAAGGCAGAACATCTGAACTGGAAAAGACAGGAAAACAGAAAGAGATGAGAATGGAAAAAATTGAACTGAGTCTTAGGGAATTGAATGACAACATGAAACACCCAAAAATATATTTGCATTATTTGTGTCCCAGTAGGAGAAGACAATGGAAAAGGGCAGAAAGAATATTTGAGGAAATAATGGCCCAAAATTTCCCAACCCTTTTGAAGGACATAAAGATCAATATTCAAGAAGAACAATGCATCCAAATAGACCTACCACAAGACACGTACTATTCAGAATGACAAATATCAGAGATAAAGAAAGGATTCTGATAGCAGCAAGAGAAAAGCAAAGCATCACATACAAGGGAAACTTGATAAGATTTAGTACAGACCTCTCACCAGAAACTACGGAAGAGAGAAGAAAGTGGTATGATGTATTTAAAGTACTGAAAGAGAACAATTGCCAGCCAAGAATTCTGTATCTGGCAAAACTGTTCTTCAAAAATGAGGGTTTCCCATCCAAATTCTTCACAGACAAACAAAAACTGATAGAATATGTTAGGAAAATATTAGATTTACAAAAGATAATTAATGGGGTGCTGCTGCCTGAAAGGAAAAATCAAGGACAAAAGATTTGGAGAAGAGCTTGGAAATGAAGATTATTAGGAAGGGTAAACTAAAGGATAAGAAGGCAGACAAGAGAATTATATGACAACAGAGAAGGACAAAATAGATAAAGTAATAATGCATTTATGCTAATAACATTGAATGCTCATGGATTGAACTCTCTAATCAAAAGATACAGACTGATAGAATGGATAAAAATATATCAGCCATCTATATATTGTCTATAAAAGACCTACCTCAAACCTAAAGAGACACGATCAGGTTTAAAGTGAAAGG
>JAQZBX010062980.1:0-16777 GCA_029593785.1 Cabassous unicinctus
GTATAGGGGAGTAAGATATGGACTATAGTTAGTAGTAACACTTTGACGATGCTCTTTCATAATTTGTTAACAAATGTTTAATAACAATGCATATTATTTGTGGTGGGGTGATGTGTAGGAGCCCTGTATGATTTTAAACATTTGTTTTGTAAGTTCACAATGTGTACTGAACACTTATTGTTTATGTATGTTCATGTATGAATGATATACTTCAGTAAATTGTTGAAAAAAATAAAACAGAGGACTACAAATGTTAGAGAGGATGTGATGGGAAGGGCACAGCTATCCACTGCTGGTGGTAATGTAGAATGGTGCAGCCATTGTGCAGGATAGTTTGGTAGCTCCTCAGGAAGCTAACTATAGAACTGCCATATGATATAGCAATCCAACTGCTGGTTGTATATCCAGAAGAATTGAACACAGGGACACTAACAGATGTATGCACACCAATGTTTGCAGCAGCATTATTCACTATTGCCAAAAGTTGGAAGCCACCCAAATGTCATCAACAGATGAATGGGTAAGTAAACTGTGGTATATACATCCAATGAAATATTACTTAGCTGTAAGAAGGAATGCAGCATTAACGCACAGGATAACATGGATGAATCTTGATGACCGTATGTTGAGTGAAGTAACTCAAGCACTGAAGGACAAATATTAAATGACCTCACTGATATGAATTAATCAAACTGAGCAGACTCACAAAGCTAAAGTCTAGAAGATAGGTTTACAGGATACAGGAAGGGTGTAGATGGTTGTAAGCCAATGCCTATATGGGCAAAATCTACAATAAGTTGGAAGGGTGTAGGTGTGCAGTGGATGGATGTGACAATGGTGCAGTGATGCTTTTTGATTTGGCAGTTCTTGGCTGTGAGGGGGATAAAGTGGGAATGTTGGGTTGGTCTATCCATGAAAGTGGGGCAGCAGGTCAGGGGAAGGAGCAGGTGAACTCTGGGGATTTGAAGGTCTGTGGTTAAAACTATAATGTCAAAAATGTTCTTTGGGCAAATATGGCAAGTGAGGATTACTGGTGAATGGTGTAGGATGTGAGGTGGCATACAGGACAGGGTGCACCTAGGGTAGGGTTCTATGGAATATGTAAATGTTCATCTTGTCATAGAGTCTTATATCAGTCAATGGAGACTTACACAATAAACAGGAAAATATTGAACTCCCATCCTGGGTAGTTTTGCCATGTTCTCAAATAGAGGGGCATGAGTCTATTGAGAACATAGGCAGTGCCTAAAAAAAGAAAGACTGATATGTCAAGCCATTAATATTATTAAAAGTATCTATGAATCTTTTTCTTCAGAAAGTGAGATTTAGTAGTTAGCATGGCTGCTGAGGGGAGAGGGAGGGAAGAAGAGAATCAATGGAGCATAGGGCATTTGGGGGGCCTAAGAATTGTTCTGCATGACCTTGCAATAATGGATACAGGCCACTTTAAATTTCATCAAAATTTATAAAAGTGTATGGTCCAAAATGTAAATCATAATGTAAACCATTGACCAAGGTTAGTAGCAGTGCTTCAATATTTGTACATCAATTGTAACAGATGTACTATCCACATGTAAAAGGTTATTAATAGGGGAGAGAGGAAAAGGGGGAGGGCGTTGGTTATATTAGAACCCCATATATTCTCTACATGACTTTTCTGTAACCTAAGGCTTCTTTGAAGATAAAATGAAGAAAAATAAGACACTGGGGATATACATGGAAAAAAATGTCACTGTACATACAAGAAAACAGTTCTTAAAATGATGAAAGACATAATGTCTAAAATTGTTTTATCATTTAAATTGTTGTATATGTTATTTTTATTATCACTATTATTTCATTTTCTTATTATTTTTATTTGGTTATTTTCTTGGCTTCATCTTTGGGGAAGTTTTGGGTCACAGAAGTGTCACAACTGTGGCAGGGAAGTATCATTCATGTGGGGTGTTGATGATGGAGGTGCATGGGAGGGTGTTAATCTGGGGCATGCCTATAAGGTATATGAATGTGCTCAAGTGTTCATGGGGCAATGTCACGGTGGGTGAAGATCCACACAATAACTGAAAGACTATCAAATTCCCATCCTCTGGAGTTCTGCTATATTCTCTAATGGGAAAGCAAGAACCTCTTGAGTACAGGGGCTGTTCCCCTGGTGAAGAAGGGTGGACAGTTATGCCAGGCCTTTGATATTGATGATTTTACTTATGAAACTTTTCTTTTGAAGTTGAAACTTAGCCTAGTATTATATGTTGCCTAAGTGTTACCTCCTTGAGGGACTCCCTGTTGCTCAAATATGGTCTTTCTCTAAGCCAGACTCAGCATATAAATGTACTTCCCCCAGGCATGGGATATGACTCCCAGGGATGAGCCTCCCTGGCACCAAGGGATTATTACCAAGCACCAATTAGAAATGCATCCAGAAATAGACCTTGACCAGAAAGGGGAAATGGTAAAACAAATGAGTTTTTATGACTAAGAGATTTCAAAGTAATTTGGGAGGTCATTCCAGAGGTTACACTTATACACATCTCAGCAGGATCTCATTGACTGCCACAATAAATATTGCCTTAAATAGCAGGGCTCCTGAGGGCTTTAGAGATATCCAGACACTATAGGAAGGGCAGACAGCTCAGAGGTTTGGCAACCTGCTAGTGGACCTTACCTTGGAACTTATGCTCCCCAGTGTGACAGAGTTGGTCTTATTTGTGGTTTCTCTATACATGGTTCTTCTGCCCCTTATATTTGAACCTATAGTTAGTACTATACTTGATAAGTTTATGGCCAAGAGACTTAACTCTTTGGTCTCCCCATGTTTCAGTTTGGCCTGGAATCTCAGCAGAGTTGCAACATCTATTCACAAATTAATTGGACTCATCAAGAAAAAGTAACAAGGAGATGATGAAGAACAACACCCATCCCAAGGAATGGAGAGAGTCTGCCACTGCAAGTGAATTAGTTCCATCTGTCCAAAGGGATCTAAGCCCCCTCTCAATTAGAGGCAGAATGGGCATCACCATCCCCAAATCCTCAATATTGGGGAATGAACAATGGACTAAAGTGGACTTAATATTATTCTAGTATAGACTTATTTTTATTCCAGCAATGGCAGAACTTGTATCATTGATATGAAGGCAGTAGCTACCAAGGGCTCTGAGGGCAGGGAGAGCAAAAAATATGTGTAATATGGGGAGTTTTGGGGACACTGGAATTGTCCTGCATGATGTTGCAATGATGTATACAAGCCATAATATATTTTGTCATAACTTAAAAATTGTGTGGGACAATGTGTATTAGTCAGCCAAAGGGGTGCTGATGCAAAATATCAGAAATTGGTTGGCTTTTATAAAGGGTATTTATTTGGGGTAGAAATCCACTGTTACCAGGCCATAAAGTGTAAATTTCCTCACTCTCCAAAGTCCATTGCAACGTGTTGGAGCAAGACAGCTGCTGATGTTTGCCAGGGTTCTTGGGTTCCTCTCTTCATGGGGCTCATTTTCTCTCCAGGCTCAGCTCCTCTGTTTCCTCCACACGGTCAGCTGAAGACTCAAAGGCAAATGGTTAATCTCTTTTCTATGGTGTAGCCATTTGACAATTTGATGTAATTATGAATTCCAAAAATATAATTGGATCATGCTTGTAAACTGGTCTGTTAATCTGGGCATGATTAAGTTATAATTAGGGTGTTGATGGGGACATGTCAGTAGGGTGTTGAGACCCACCCCTTGGTGGGTAGGGGAATCGAATATAAAAGGCAAGGCAAAGGACAGAGGGAGCAGTTTTTGAGAAGCAGTTTTGATGTTGGATTTTTGATGTTGGAGAGAAGGCCCTGGGGGAAGAGAAGCAAGCCCTTAGCTTGATAGTCTATAGCTGGCCTAGTGGAGGAAACAGAGGAGCTAAGCCTGGAGAGAAACGCAGCCCCAGAAAGAGAGGAACCCCAGAAGCCTGAACCCTGGCAAATGTCAGCAGCTGTCTTGCTCCAACACGTGGCAATGGACTTTGGTGAGAGAAGAAACTTATGTGTTATGGCCTGGTAACTGTGGACTTCTACCCCAAATAAATATGCTTTATAAAGACCAACCCAATTCTGCATTTTGCATTAACACCCCATTGGCTGAGTAATACAGAATTTGATACCAGGGAGTGAGTAAATGCTTTTGCAATTACCAAAATGTTGGAATGGTTTTATAAATGGGTAAGGGCTATTTTTTGGAGGTATTCTGAAATGCTTGAGGGAAAAGGCCTAGATCACTTTGAAGAGACTGCTGATAGCAATACGGATGCTAAAGAGACTGTCTATGATGCCTTAGAATTAAATGATGAAACTATTATTGGAAACTGGAGAAAGGCAATCCATGTTTTAAAGATGCAGAGAATTTAGCAAGAGTAGCTAGAATTTGAAAATGGCAAACCAGAGCATTTAGCTGAAGAACTTTCCAAGGTAAACTCTGAGAATGTGGCTTGGTTTCTTCTTGCAGCTTATAGCAAAATACTAGATAATTGAAATACACTAAGGACTGAACTTTTGGGCACAAAGAAAACAGAAACTGATTAAGAAACTTCCAAGTTTCTGGAATTTAAATTCCCAGATGAAAATGCCCCATTTGAAGACTTAGCTAAACCTGGAATCTGTAGATCAGAATTGAAGTTGCAGTTATCTCGGAAAGACTTGTGGAAAGTCTTACTGTCTGATGTCTTAGACCCCTGCTTCTTACATGCTAAACCAACAACATTTTTGAGAGCACTGTGTGAACAGAACCACTGTTTGCTTGGACTAAAATGGACATGGAAAGGAGACATTGAAGAAGAAACAGCTTTAAGGAGAAAACCATGGAAGCTGAGGTCAGGAATTAAGACATCGCCTTGGGCCAAGAGAGGAGCCCCACCCATGTGTACAGAGAGGGTGAGTTTGCCCCAGCAGTTGAAGAGGGTGGATGTTCTCACCTGATATTCAAGAAGAGTTTTGCTGCCCCAGGGTACAGGGAGGGTGGAGCACATTCCTCAAAGTTTAGGGTGGTTAAGGTCAGCACCCAATAGGTCTGAGAGATGCGCTCCTTTCCCCCATGGATTAGAGAAGGCCAGGTGGTCAACTCATTGCTCTGAGTGGGTTGAACCTGTATGCCAAAGGTTAGGGAAGGCCAGGTGGTCAACTCATTGCTCTGAGAGGGTTGAAACTCTATGCCAAAGGTTAGGGGGAATGTTGTCTTCACCTCACTGTACTAGGGAGGCTAAGACTCTAACCCAAAGTTTGGGTAAGGTGTGGCAATCACCCCAACACTCTTGCAGTGTGATGTCTGGAGCTTAGTTAACACCCAGATGCTTGATGAGAGTGGAACCAAGAAAATGGCCATTGGGCAAGCCTGTGGAAAGGGTGGGTCCCTATTTGGCCCCAAGGAGAAGAAACAATCATCTTAAGAATGACTCTCAGTCTTTGAAATTGAATGGAGGATGCCCTGCAGGTTCACTGAACTGTAGAGGATCCATGACTCATGTTTTACATCCCAATTTCTCCTTATGGGAATGAAAATGTTTATCCTTTCTCTGTCCATTTGTGTATTGGAAGCAGTTAAATGGTTTTGTAAGTTTCACAGGTCTACAGCAGAAGGGATTTTGCCTGAAGACAAACTCTATGTCTTTAAACTGCTTATGATATGATTTTGTACTTGAATTATTACTGATTTAAGTTTTTTTTAATATTGTAATGTATTTTTTGGAATTCAGAGGTTGGAATGTAGCCGTTTAGCAATTTGATGTAATTATGAATTCCAAAACTATAATTGGATCATGCTTGTAAACTGGTCTGTTAATCTGGGCATGATTAAGTTATGATTACGGTGTTGACTGGGCCACATCAGTAGGGCGTTGAGACCCACCCCTTGGTGGGTGGGGGAATCAAATATAAAAGGCAAGACAAAGGACAGAGGGAGCAGTTTTTGCGAAGCAGTTTTGATGTTGGAGAGAAGGTCCCAGGGGAAGAGAAGCAAGCTGTTTGCTTGATAGTCTACAGCTGGCCTTGTGGAGGAAACAGAGGAGCTAAGCCTGGAGAGAAACGCAGCCCCAGGAAGAGAGGAACCCAAGAAGCCTGAACCCTGGCAAATGTCGGCATCTGTCTTGCTCCAACATGTGGCAGTGGAGTTTGGTGAGAGAAGAAACTTACGCTTTATGGCCTGGTAAATGTGGACTTCTACCCCAAAATAAATACCCTTTATAAAGACCAACCCAATTATGTATTTCACTTTAGCACCCCTTTGGCTGACTAATTCACTGGGGCCTTCTCTCTTTTCTCATGACCAACTCTCTTATTTCCTGAGATTCCAGCTCAAGACTCCAACATCAGAACTCCAACTCAAAACTACTGCAACTCTGTCCTTTGCCATGTCTTTTTATCTTTGAGACCTCACCCACCGAAGTCTCAACACCCTACTGACGTGGCCCAGTCAATGCCCTAATCATAAATTAATTATGCCCAGATTAACAGACCAGTTTACAAGCATATTCCAATATTTATTTTTGGAATTCCTAATGATATCAAACTGCCAAACTGTTACACTGTGTAAACTATAATGTAAATGATAATCCATGGTTACTGGCAATGCTTCAATATGTGTTCATCAATTATAAGAAATATACCACACTAATGAAGGATGTGGGAAAGTGTGGGAGGGAGAGTGGAGCATATAAAATAAATAAATTAATTAATTAAAATAAATAAATTAAAAGTGTCTTTAAAATAAATTAATTAATTAATCAAAATATACAGTTATCAAAAAACCCTAGACCAATGGCTTCAAAGGTGAATTCTTCCAAGCACTCAGGAAAGATTTAATATCAATCTTACTCTAACTCTTTAAAAAATTTGGACAGACTGGAACACTACCAAACTCATTCTATGAACACATAACCCTAATATCAAAGATAAAAATTTTACCAAAAAAAAGACATTACAGGCCCATTTCTTTAATGAATATCAATGCAAAAATCCTCAATAAAATACCCACTGATGGAATCCAACAACACATTAAAAGAATTATTCATCATGATGAGTGGGTTTTAACCCAGGCATGCAAGTGTGGTTCAACACAAGAAAATCAATCAGTGTAGCACATTACATTAATAAATTAAACAAGAAAAATCACACGAACATCTTGATTGTCTCAGAAAAGGCGTTTGACAAAATACAGCATCATTACTTGGTAAAAATACTTGGAAAGATAGGAATTGAAGGAACTTTCTCAACATGATGAAGGGCATATATTAAAACACCCACAGCTAACATTATACTCATTAATGAAAGACTGAGAGCTTTCTCATTGAGATCAAGAACATGACAAGAATGTCCAATGTCACCACTGTTGTTCAATATAGTGCTAGAGGTCATAGCTAAAGCAATCAGGCAAGAAAATGAAATAAAATGCATCCAAATTGATAAGGGAGTAGTAAAACTTTCACTATTTGCAGATGATATGATCCTATTCCTAGAAAGTCCTGGAAAATCTATAAAATAGCTATTAGAGCTAATAAATAAAATCAACTGAGTAGAAAGATACAAGATTAATATGCAAAAATCAGTAGTGTTTATATACACTAGTAATGAGCAATCTGAGGAGAAAGTCAGGAAAAAATTTCCACTTTCACTAGTGACTAAAAGAATCAAATAGTTAGGAATAAACTTAACCAAGGATATAAAGGACTTATATTTAGAAAATTATAATGCTCTTGTAAAAGAAATCAAAGAAAACCTAAATAAATGGAAGGACATTCTGTGTTCATGGATTAGAAGATTAAATATCATTAAGTTGTTAATTTTACCCAAATTGGTTTTCAGATTCAATGCAATTACAATAATAACTGAAAACAGGGCTGCAAACAGACATGTGCACACCAATGTTTGTAGTGGCATTTTTCACAATTGCCAAAACATGGAAACAATCCAACTGTCCATCAGCCAATGAATGGATTAACAAAATGTGGTAGGGAAGAGGATGTGGCTCAATAAGTTGGATGCCCGCTAACCACACAGGAGGTCCTGGGTTCAGGTTGCAGTGCCTCTTAAAAGAAGACAAGCAGATGCTGCCCTGCCACAATGAATATATGCCCAAAGACAGGATATGCCTCATCCCAAGATGTGAAGATGTGACTCAGGTTGTTGGGCACTTGCCTTTCATGTGGGAGGTCCCAGGTTTGGTTCTTGGTTCCACCTGGAGAAGGTGAGCAAACAATGAGCACACAAATGACAGAACCATTTGGGGGAGGGGGATAAATAAAGAAAAATATAGTAAATAAATAATTTTTTTTAAAAATGTGGTATATACATATGATGGAATACTCTGCTGAAGTTAAAAAAAAATGAAATTGGAAACATGTGACAGCATAGATGAACCTTGAGAACATTATGCTGAGAGAAATAAGCCAGACACAAATGGTCAAATATTGTATGGTCTCAGTAATATGAACTGAAGGCAAAGAATAAACACATGGTGTTAAAATCTAGAGTATTGGCTACTGGGAGATAGGATAAGGGTTGTGAAGGAGTACTGATGCTAAATGTATGTAAATTTTTTAGTTAGCTTGACTGTAAATGTGTTGAACTGGATAGCGTTGATTGGAACACATTATAGTGACTATAACTAATACGATTGATTTTATAAATGGGATTGTGGCTGAAAGCAGTAGTCTAGGGATGTAAATGTCAATCAAAACAAAGCTGGAGAATAATCTAGGGAATGAATTACATAGTGAATCTGGTGGTGGTTGAGGATTGTGATTAATTGTATAAACATAAGAATGTTTTTCTATGAACAAAAATAAATGTATGACACTATTACAAGGTGGTAAAAATATTGTGATGCATGGAAAAATAGAAGTGTTGTAAGTTATGGACTATACTTAACAGCAATATTGTAATATTTTTGAATCAATGTTAAAAAAGGTACTATATCAATGGTAATGATTAGTAATAGAGGATACAGGACTTTTCTTCTGGACAAAGGAAAATGTTCAAAAATTTACTGAGGCTATGACTGCACAACTGTGTCATGAAAATGAGAGCCATTGTGTGTACATTTTGGATGGAAGATACAAAGAATGGGGCTGTATAACAATGAATCATGTGATGGACTGTGGTTAATAGTATAACTATGAGAGCATTCTCTCATGAACTTTAACAAATATACAATACTAATACATGATGTTAATAAACGGGGGGGTGTATTGAAAAAATATACCAAGGATAAGCTATAGACTATACTTAGTAGTAATATTTTGATGATGTTCTTTCATAATCTGTAACAAATATTCCACAACAATGCAATGTGTTGGTGGAGGGGTGATGCATGGCAATTCTGCACATTGTGCATGACTGTATTTAGGCTCACAACTTCTCTAATAAGAAAACATTAAAGAATAAAAAGTAAGTGGGAAGAAGTCAATGTAGCTCAGTGCTTGAGCACCTGCTTCCTATATACAAGGTCCCAGATTCAATCCCTGGTTCCTCTTAAAAAAAAAAAGTAAAGGGCTTAAATTTCCCACTTAAAAGGCAGATACTAACAGAATGTAAAAACATCATGACGCAGTTGTATTCTGCTCACAAGAAACACATCTTAAATTCAAAGGCATATCTAAGTTAAAAGTGAAAGGAAGGAAAAGTACCCCATGAATATAGTAACCAAAGCAGAGTAGGAGTGGTTAAGTTGTCATCAGATAAAAGACACTTAAAGTCATATACTCATAGAACAAACAAGGAAAGACCCTATATATTGACAAAAGGGTAAATTATAAAAACATATTTATATAATTCTGAAGTCCAAAATATATGAAGAAAATAATCACAGATTTGATGGGAAAAATAGGTGGGTCTATATTAATAGAACGATATTTTAATACATCACTTTCCATAATGGCTAACACATTCATACTTAAGTCCAATAAGGAAATAGAGAACTTGAACAATACTATGCCCCAACTAGACCTACCAGACATAAATAGATGTATATAACATATATAGAGAGAGTGTCTGAGAAATATATAACACAAATCTGCTTGAAAACAATAGAGTACATGTTCTTCTCAAGTGCACATAGATCATTCCCCAGGATAAATTATATGTCATATCACAAGACAAGTCTCAATACATTTTAAAAAGATTGAAATTGTATATTTTATCTGACCACAAAGAAACAAAACTAAAAATCAATTAATGGGATAACTGGAAAATTCACAAATATGTGGAAGTTAAACAATGCACTCTTAAGGAACCAATGGGTCAAAGAAGAAATCACCAGGAAATTTGAAAATATCTTGACATGACTGAAAATGAAAACACAAAGTACCCAAACTTTTGACAAATATTAGATAGACTGACAAATAAAAAAAGAGGATGCAAATAACAAAAATCATTTGCATTTAAAAGGGAAATATTATTGCTAAACTTACAGAAATAAAATGGATTATAAGAGGATATTAAGAGCCACTGTACACTAAACATTAGACAACTTAGATGAAATGGACAAATTCCCAGAAACACACAAATTTACTAAATGGACTCAAGAAAAAATAGATGATTTTAAAGGGCCAAGAACAAGTAAATACTATATCAGTTATCCAAAACCTCCCAATGCAGTAAAGTCTAGGACAATATGGCTTCACTAATGATTTAAAAGTAGAATTTCTCCAAAGAAGATACACAAATAGCCAACAGCACAAGAAAAGATAGTATCATGGGTTATCAGAGAAATGCAAATCAAAACAATGAGATGGTGATTACTAACAAAACAAAAAGCAAATGTTGGTGAGGACACAGGGAAATAGGAATCCTAATATATTGCTAGTGGTATTGTAAAATGGTGCAGACACTCCAGAAACCAGTTTGGCAGTTCAGAAAATTGAAATTATAAATACCATATGACCCAGCTATCTCACTTCTTGGTATATATTCAAAAATACTGAAGACAAGGACTCACATATTGGTACACAAATGTTTTCAGCAGCATTGCTCATATAGACAAAATGTGAAAACAACATAAGTGTGTCCATTAACAGATGAATGAATAAACAAAAATTGGAAAACACACGATGGAATATTACTCAGCCATAAAAAAATGAGGTTCTGATATAAACTACAATATGGTTGAAACTTGAAGACATCATGTTGTGTAAAATAAGCCAGACATGAATTTACAAATGATATTTTTTACATGAAATAACTAGAAGAAAGAAATTTCATAGAGGCAGATAGTAGATTGTAGTTACCTAAGGCTGGAAGGGAAGAAAGGGCAAAGGAGTTATTGCATAATGGATATGGAGTTTCTGTTTGAGGTAATGAAGCTTTTGGGATAATGGATATCAGTGATGGTTGCACAATATCAGAAGCAAATAATCCAATTTAAATGTCCACTTGAAAGTGGTTAAATGGGAAATTATGAGTAGTATATATGGTACCATAAGAAAAAAAAAATTAAAAATGAGATATAGCACCTCACACTCAGGAGAATGGCTATTATTTTTAAAATAAATAAATACTGGCAAAGATGCAGAGAATTAGAAACCCTTGTACATTTTTGGTGGGAATATAAAATGATGCAAACACTGTGGAAGACAGTTTGGATGTTCTTCAAAAATGTTAAAACATAGAATCATCATATGATCTGAAATTCTACTTCTAGGCATATTCCCAAAAGTATGGAACAGTAAGATCTTAAACATAGTTGTACACTATTACTCATAGCAGCCTTTTCATGATAGTGAAAAGGTGGAAACAATGCAAGTATCTATCAACAGATAAGTGAATTAAAAACGTGGTATATACATACAAAGAAGTATTATTCAGCTGTAAAAAGAATGAAGTCCTGATACTTACTATAGCATGGATGAACTAGAAGACATTGCATTGAGAGAAATCTAAGACACAAAGAAACATATTGCATAACTGTTTTATGCAAATTCATAGACAGAAAGTAGATTACAGCTTTCCCAGTTCAGGACAGAGGGACAACAGGGAGTAAATGTTTCTGTTTTGCATTATGTGAAAGTTCTAGTAGTGGATGGTGGTGAGCCTAACAAAATTGTGTTATTGTAATTAGTCCCACTGAATGTTTTGCTTGGGAGTGGTTAAGACGGTAGTGTGTGTTGTATATATGTTTCCACAATTTAAAAAATGAGCAACTAAAGAGTCAATGACAGTGAAATGTAATACATGATTCTAGATGTAATCTAATATGAAGGAGAAAGACTCAAAACAACATTCCTGGAACATAATAAAAAACTGAAATATACATTATGCCTTACAGCAATAGTAAATGTCTTTAACTTGTTAACTGTACATAAGACAGTTACAAAAGTGAATATCCTAGTTCTTAGGAAATATACATGGAAGCATTGGTTCAAAGAGCATGGTGTATCTCGTATGTTTAGAAGGGAGAGAAGTAGAGAAGGAGGAGAAAGAAAGGATGAAGGAAGGAATGGAAAATGTGACAAAATGTTAAAAATGTTGGCTCTGGATATGAGAAGCAGGGGTATATGTTGGTATTCTTTATTTTTTCTCAATTGTCTTTTATGTTAGAAATTATTTCAATATTGTTTAAGAAAAAAATAGAAAAGGAAATGAGATGGGAATTAAAATGGTAAATTACAAAATATCAATGAAAAACAAAGGCAGGAATCAAATAACCAAAAATGCATATAGAAAGCAAAAATGACAGTTTTAAATCTTTCATTTTAAGTAATTTTATCATTATGTCAATTTCTGCTCTAATTATTTAGTTTAATACTTTTTCATTTAAGGTAATTATTTAATTAGAGTTGAACTTGGCATAATGGATAAAAGATGATTCAACCAGGACAACCAGCAAGATCTCAGCAGAGTAAAGAGCTCCTAGAATAAGCTCCTGCCACAGGGCAGTTAGCAACCACCCAGAGCTATCCAGAGCACATGTTTGGGGGCTCCAGGAGACCAGAAGTGCATCCTGCAACATCCTTGAAATAATGGAAGGAGGAGACTGCCCATCTGCAGAGAAGATTCATAAGTAGAGCACTCAACACCATGGAGGCTGGTGCCCATCCTTCACTGGAGGAACAAGCCACCTCGGGAGCGGTTCCGCAGCTAGAATTGAAAGCTCCACTTCCCACAACAGGGGAGGAAGTGACAGTTGAGCACCAACTTTAGCTACTGCTTAGTAAATTCAGCAGGGTAAAGTACAATCTTAAGAACAGTTAAAGTTTAAACCTGTCTAAGTCAGAAAGAAGCCAGTAGTCGCCATCTTAACTCTGCGCCTGACATGAGAGGAAACAGGACTGATTGAAAATCACATGCTGGTAAGGACCAGTTTTTTTCCATCTAGATCAGATTACCACTATAGCCTAAGCCACAGGCCCAACTCAGGGAGGGAGGACGCTGGGGGGAGCTATGCCAGGCTCTCTGGGAAATTACAGGCCATGCTGTGGAGACCGGAGTTCATCCTAATTTAGCAGCGCAAGCCACCCCCATAGCTATTTTGTGGCAGGAATTGGAAACTCCATTTCCAAAAACAGGGGACAAAAGCTGGTTGGCCACTGATTTCAGCTACTGATTAGTAAATTTGGGTGGCTGAAGTATAACCCTAAGAACAGCTAAAGTTTGAGCCTTTCCAAGTTAGAAGGAGGCACCTTTTTGACTCAACCCCCAGCATGAGGGGAAGCCGGGCTGACTGAAAATCACAGTGAGGGTAGAGACCAGTTTCTTTCACCCAGATTGGCCTGCTGCCCTAGCCTAGGCTTTAGCCGCACATCTAGCAAGGAGGAAGTTGGTGGGCCCTGCACCAGCCTATCCATCGAGGTAACTGCAGGTGCATTCAGCTGGCACAGACTGAATAATCGGAAACCTACCAGGGCAACTGTGGTCATCTTGGACCTGCACTGCACAGACTGCTGCCCACACCTGCAGCTCCATCACTGCTCCAGGCAAGGAAGAAAGGGGCATGAACCTTCAACAGTTTGTCTGAGTAACTACAGTCTAGGCCTGCATGACATGGATTATTCCACACAGCTGTGGTCCCGCCCCTACCCCTGGAAAAGGAGAAAGTTGTGAGAAGCTTCATTGGTCCTTGGGGCAATGAGGGTAGCTTGAGCCTCCACAGCTTATAGCATCAACTACATCCTTGACTTCTACTACACAACCAGCAAGGGAGAAAGGGCAGGAAGCCCTAAACTAAAGAGAAAAACTGCACCCAGAATAAATAGCAAGCAAGATGCCAAAACACCAACAAAAAATTACAATCCACACCAAGAAACAGGAAGATATAGCCCAGTTACAGGAACAAGAGAAGCTCCAGATAAAATAAAGGAGTTGAGACAACTAATCATAGATGTTCAAACAAATCTCCTTAAATTCAATGAAATGGCTAAAGAAATTAAGGATATTAAGAAGACATTGGATGACCACAAAGAAGAATTTGAAAGCATACATAGAAAAATAGCAGATTTTTTTGGAATTAAAGGTGCAATAAATGAAATTAAAAATACACTGGAATCATATAATAGCAGATTTGAGGAGGCAGAAGAAAGGATTGGTGAGCTTGCAAAAATGGCCTCTGAAAGTGAACATACAAAAGAACAGATGAAGAAAAGATTGGAAAAACTTGAACAAGTTCTCAGGGAACTAAAGAACAGGATGTGCAAAATATGTATCAAAGGTGTCCCAGAAGGAGAAGAGAAGGGAAAAGGGGCAGAAGGAATATTTGAAGAAATAATGGTAGAAAATTTCCCAACCCTATTGAAGGACATAGATATCCAGGTCCAAGAAGCATGACATACTCCCATCTGGAAAATTCTTAATAGACCAACTCCGAGATACATACTAATCAGAATGTCAAATTCTGAGAGCAGCAAGAGAAAAGCAATACATAATGTATAAGAGATACCCAATAAGATTAAGTGCTGATTTCTCACCAGAAATCACGTAGGCAAGAAGACAGTGGTATGATATATTTAAGATAGTGTAAGAGAAAAACTTCCAGCCAAGAATCTTATATCTGGCAAGACTCTCTTTTGAAAATGAGGGTGAGTTTAGAATATTCACAGATAAAGAGAAACTGAGAGAGTTTGTAACCAAGAGACCTGCCTTGCAGGAAATACTAAAGGATGTGCTACAGCCTGAAAAGTAAAGACAGGAGAGAAAAGCTTGAAAGAGAGTCTAGAAATGAAGATTATATCAATTAAGTAACAAAAAGTATCAGAAGAGTGGTGAAAATAAAACATGACAGATAAAATTCAAATATTCAAGAATAAACTTAAGCAATGATGTAAAGCAATTATATTCAGAAAACTACATCATTATTAAAAGAAAAAAAAAAGAGTTAAATAAATGGAAGAACATTCCATGCTCATGGATTGAAAGACTAAATATCATTAAGATGTCAATTGTACTCAAAATGATATACAGATTCAATGCAATCCTGATAAAAATTCCACCAATATTTTTAAATAAATGGAAAACATGATTATCAAATTTATTTGGAAGGGTAAGTCATCCTGAATAGTCCGAAACATTGTAAAAAGGAAAAGCGAAGTTCGAAGACTTTCATTTCCAGACTTTTAATTCGTAATACCTGGCTACAGTGACAAAAACATCATGGTACTGGCAGAAAGACAGACACATAGACCAATGGAACTGAATTGATGGTTAAAAAGCAGACCCTCACATCTGTGGTCAAGTGATTTTGAGTAGACTGTCAAACCCACTCAACTTGGGCAGAACAGTCCATTCAACAAATTATGCTGAGAAAATTGGATATCCAAATTTTGGATAGCAAAAGAAGGAAAGAGAACCCCTATCTCACACCTCATACAAAAATAAACTCAAAATGAATCCAAAACCTAAATATAAAAGCAAGAACCATAAAGCTTCTAGAAGTAAACATAGGAAAATATCTTCACGACCTGATGGTAGATGGTGGTTTCTTAAAGGAGATAAGAGGAGTACTGAGATGGTCTACTGCCATTTAATGTATGTAGAAATTTTAATTAGCTTTACTGTAAAAGTGTGGAAATATAGAGAGTTGATGGTAACACATTATAGTGAGTAACAACTGGTTTATAAATGGGGATGTGGCTGAAAATGGTAGTCTAGGGATGTAAATGCCAGTTGATGGAAAGCTAGAGAATAATATAGGGACTGAATAGCACAGTAAACCCAGAGGTGGATGAGAATAGTGGTTGATCATACAGATGCAAGAGTGCCCTTTGTGACTAGAGCAGATGTAAATCAGTATTGAAGGGTGGTGGGAATATGAAGAAGCATGGGAAAAATACTCCATAGGAGTGACCTATGGAGTGTGTTTAACAGTAATAAGGTAATATTCTTGCATCTATGCCAAAGTTGTTCTGTGTTGATAATGGGGGAGTATGGAAAATGTGTTGCAAATGTACACTGTGGAACTGGTAATGATTGGATGATATTATCTCATAAACTGTAACAGATGTTCCACCACGGTGTGGTGTGCTGATGGAAGGGTGTTGTTTGGGAATTCTGTACATGTGCATGACTGTTTTGTAAGTTTACAACTTCTGTTATAAAGATATATTTAGAAAATAATAACGGGATGGGTGGGTGGAAAGATACACCAAATGTCAGGTGGGGGCTATAATTAGTAGGAAGATTTTGACAATATTCTTTCATAATTTGTAACAAATGTCTCATGACAACTCAAGGTGTTGGTGGAAGGTTGATATATGGGACCCCTGTATGTTATTATGAATGTTTACTTTGTACGTTCACAACTTTTATTATACATGTATTGTTTATGTATGT
>JAQZBX010062981.1:0-16780 GCA_029593785.1 Cabassous unicinctus
TGTTTTAAATTTTTTTATGTATTTTATTTCTTATATTTAAACCTATCATTATTTCATTTTCCTTTTAATTTTATTTGGCTATTTTAGTGTCTCCATTTTTGAAGAAAATTTGGATCAGAGAATGGTTACAACTGGGACAAGGGAGGATAATCTGTGTGGGGTGTCAGTGATGTGGTATACATGGGAGGAAGTTCACCTGCACATACATATAAGGTATACAAATATGTTCAAATGTTCATGGGGCATTGTCACAGTGAGTGGAGATTCACACAATAACTGAGAGAATATTGACTTCCCATCCTGGAGAGCTCTGCCACATTCTCTACTGGAGTAGCAACAGTCTCCCAAGTGCAGAGGCAATGACTGGTGAAGGAAGATGATCCATTGCTGGACTCTTGATATTGACAACTATGCTTATCAGCCTTTGCTCTTGAAATTGAAACTAGTCTATAGTGTTGTGGGGTGACTAAGATTTGCCCCCTGAGAGCCTCCTTGTTGGCTCATATGTAGCCTCCCTATAAGCCAAACCCAGCATATAAATGCATTACCTGCACCCCACCATGGGACATGACACACAGTGATGAGCTTCCCTGGCCCTGAGGGATTACTACCAAGCACCAACTGCAATGCAACTGGGAAAAGACTGCAAATAAAAGGGGTAAAAAGTAAGGGCAAATGAGTTTATATGGCTAAGAGACTTCAAAGTGAGTCATGAGGTCATCCCTGAGGTAACACTTATGAACAACACAACAGGATCCCATGATGCAAATCTAGTCCTGAAAATCTTCTGTGTAAGAAAATATTAGAAGTACATGAGTTACAATGTCCCACAATCCCCAGATATTAGGAGTTCCAAATAATATAGAATGAAGAAAATGGGAGAAAATCAATTTTCACAATATGATATTTTTGTAAAGTGGCAGCTGAAATCCTATCCTATATTATTCTTCCCCAGCTGTATCCTCCCTGCATTTCATAATTTATAAATATAAAGGGTCATCTATACTGTAAATTCTCCCTTACCACACTGTTAATAATTATATGCATTTCATGGACAAATGATGACATTGTCAGAAAAAGAAGCCAGATTAACTTACCCATTTGTACCTGAGACAAGAAAAATAACAGTTGTCTTAAATGTTTTTGGATATTTACATATTTGATTATTTAATCTTCACAGTAACCTGCGGATTAAGGCTATTTACCTATTTAACAAATTAAATAAACAGAGGTTCAGGAAACATTAGTAATGTTAAATATTACATGGCTAGAAAAACACAGCCAGTGTTTTTTGCCTGTCTCCCCATTTCAGATTTCTTTATACTTACACCTAGGTTTTACCTGCAATGCCACCTATTATTTTGATAATCAGAGTGTCTCTGATTGTGAAAATCTTCTCTTCATATACTATGTTTACACAATTATTTCCCCTTTGCAAGTTATCCTACCATACAGAAAGCTTCACAGAATTAAATTCACTATCCAAACATCAGCTTCTTACTCACCTGATGTTTATTTTCCAGAATAATCAACATTAATTCATTTCAAAATAATTGTAATTAGAATATTTCTTATGTCCTTCTGAGTATTTCCCATATCTGTCTCCAACAGGAGTGACTCCAATTACATGCCTTGTCCTTGACCACTTGGGCACATAACCTGACTAAATTGTTGATTCATATCAAACACAGAGTTTTTTTCTTTTAGGACACACATGCAATTTATCATTATACATTTATTTATTTATTTATTTGTGCTTCCTACTGGTATAATTGCATAAAACTCTTCTCAATGATTTTAGGCAAATTTCCCTTTTAAAAGTACTAATTAATTTTGAATCCAGAGAATCTGTGTGTCCATCATAACCTAACATAACCTTAGACAACCTGGGCCTAAATGCCTGCAGTCAAATCCAACAATGACATTCTGATTAACAAGGTCATTTACAAAATAAATCGGGACTGCTTCCAAGTGGTAAAAATTTTCTTCCATTTCACAACTCAAACCAAAAAAGCAAGGAAAATAAGACTTATTGATCATGCTTTCACTGCCTTCCAATGCTCAAAGCATCATTCTTGCTCTAGAGAATGTACTACTTTCATGGAGGACCCTCTTTTTAGGCAGCTGACAATGTCTTAAGTCCTGTAATCTAGAAAACATACCTTGATTAATTCAGATGACAGTGAAGACACATCTAATAATAGCATGGCTTCTTTAACACAAGCTTTACCCTCAAGTTAGAGAAATCATGTAGATGAAATTAAGTAAATTAATATCTAATTTGGGAAAGTTAAATATTTACTTTGTCTTTTGCTTGCACAGAGTTAAACCAAAGCTACAAGATGCTAGACAGGTTTTTATTTAATTTGTGTTCCAAGGTCTTTCTCATTAAAATGTATAAATGAAAATTTCTGGATAACTTCAAAAAGTTGCCTCTATGGAAAAGCATACGTGATTAGGGAGGGGATCCTTTTATTCACTCAGCATGATTGTGATGCTCCAAATCCATCTAGAACTACTCAACAGCACTAGAGGGGTGGCCTTAGTGAACACAGAAGCTGACAAATGATCACAGAAGCTGACAAGGTGCTCTACCTCCCCTAGACAGCCTCCAGGCAATGTTCAGGTTAATTTGATGCAAGTTGATTGTGAAGTCAATTTGACAGGGTGATCCATTGGCCATCAGTCAAAGGTGGACAGGCAGAAAGGTCCTCCTGTTCCAGGTGTCCTCATAGATATCTGTGCACCCTCAACAAGTAGATTGGAGTGGAGGTTTGCAAAACCTTGTAGATTCATGCATGCATTTGCTGACTTCTTCCTCCTGAACCAGTGGGGGAAGTTTCTATATCAGAATGGAACACACACAAAAAAACCACTGAACCACTAACCCTCATGTAGAAGCAAGGCAGAAAGGGCCACATTGCCCCCCAGCAAGAGACCTGAGGCCTAGAGCTATTGGAGGGTAGCTTTTCCTGAGGAAGAACAGCCCCAGGAGACCTCAGGCCACTTCACTCCCTCCGTTCCCCTGGCCCAACAGTCAATGCTGGGAGAACAGCTTTCTGCCAGAAATGAGCATAACCTCTTCACATGGGGATCAAGTCCAGTGTATCCCTGCTGTCCCACCCAGCAGATCCTGAGTAGGGGGAACGCCAGGGCTGGAGTGTTACTACCTTGGCCAGCTGGGCTTTCTGTTTTGTCCAGGAGTCTCAGGGTAAAGGGTGGATTCCCTGTCAGAGATTGAGTGAGATGGTCTTTCCCCATAAAAGTGGGCCTCTTCAAGGCCTCACTGCACCCTCAGCAAGGGGAAGCCCAATGATGCAGCAAAAATCCAACTTCTGCCATATCAAACTGCACTAGCTTTGCTACATGTATCTACATGATGTCTGGTCTCAGGAGAATTCCAGCTCTGTAGGTGAAACTCCTCAGACATCAATGACTTCCTCCATGTTCTTGACTTGCTTTGGGACCTGGCACTTCTGTCTTTGAGGGGAAATCCCAGCCATACTTGTGATCTATTTAACAAACCACATCCATGGATGACTATGCCATGTCCACATGGACCTGGACTGTTGGGAGGTAGGGTTTGTGCTGTGCTCCTCAGCTATCCTGAAGAGGCCACCATGGGTGTCTTGGTCACAACTGGAGTCCTGTGGAATTGCGGGATAACTGAGAAATGTACACAACTGAAAACTTAGAATCACCCCACAATTGATCTGGACCTCCATATTCTAGATTAAACCAAGGGATGATGATCAAAACCTTAACAAGGTGGAGACAGGAAGCTGTGGAAAGACCCTGTATGTGCAAGGCAGAGCCAGGGGTTAACCCTTTAGGTCCAGCTCATGTGGAAGCCCTGAGAGAACTTTCAGGTGGGTTCAGGGCAGTGAATCTACCACATGGGTTGGAAGCTCTGCTGTGTTTAATTGGTATTGCTGTTCCCCTGTGTGCCTGTGCATCATCAGTCTTAGTGACCACCTCCTTCTCCCCCTGATATGTCACATATTTCAACTCTCTCCAGCAGAGAGGTTCCTACCCTCTGGGAATTACCACAGTGCAAGACTTAGGATAAAGTCCACAACCATACCAAGGGCTGTGAGCTCTAAGAACTTAGGGCTGGGTGTCTCTTTTAAGATATGACATTAACCACACAATAGATCTGTAAACAGGTGAACTCCCCAGATAGTGGACCTGAGAACCACAATGTCAACTTGGCCAGTGAGGAAGAGTGAGTTTTCCTTCCATAGCAAGGAATAAGGACACTGATCCAGATACCAGAGCTCACTATGAATCATCAGTGCCCGGTTAGAGGGGAGTGGTCTCCAAGGACCTGACAGAGAGGCT
Source organism: Cabassous unicinctus (assembly GCA_029593785.1). Taxonomy (NCBI): domain Eukaryota; kingdom Metazoa; phylum Chordata; class Mammalia; order Cingulata; family Chlamyphoridae; genus Cabassous; species Cabassous unicinctus. The sequence goes on from JAQZBX010062981.1 coordinate 4,342, forward strand.
GGCAGCCTTCTGGGGAATTTCTGGGTTAAAACAAATTGTACAAGGAATTGCAGATGTGCTAGAAATCCCAGTTTCACAGGGAGGAATAAAGATTAATGAATGAGGTCAGTTGTGGCTTTGGAAACTGCATCACAAAAGTTACTCCTGAATGAATGTAAGAGAGAAAGTAATTCTGAGGTCAGAGACCAATATCATAGAAGGATCTTGGAGAACGGACGGACAATGGGATCCCAGAGGGGGATTGAGAATGCACAGTAATTCCTGCCCTTGGGCCATTTCCTAATAATCTTCCTCTGGCTATTTCTTTGCACATTGTAAGTTTTGATATTTTTATATTCCCCGACCCCTCTCCCCCATTTACTGCTGATGCAATTCCAGGGTTAATCTTGAAAGCTAAAAGTCCTAACTGGGGGGTCATAGAACCCTCTGTACCAGAAGCAGAACATATTCCCTCTTCCTTCAAAGCTGTAGAGAAGAAGCCACTGTTCTAGGTTAAGAAATGGTCTTTAATGTGATTTTTACAGATACCCACATTTTAAAGGATGTTGCTATGCCCTGTGAAAACCTCTTCAAACCTAAATTCCAGGAGATCTGATGGACTGTCTCATCTATGCACTGCAATGGCATGTGGTAGATGCTCCATAACTATCTGTAGGATGAGAAAAAAGGTCCATTTTCCCACCCAAGATCTCCCTGGGCCATCATGGCACCTCAACCTTTAGCTTGAGTGCAAAGTGCTGCCTTTTTCTCTGCAGGCCACAGGTGTGTCTCTTCTTCCCACTAACACTATTCTGATGTGCAAGGGTACAGCCTACTCCATTCCCACAGGCAACTGAGTTCCCATGACTGTGGTTCAATGGAGACTTCTGAGCCAGTTTCTCACCACACCTCATTGTCTTGACCATTGATTGTGGGGTTGGCACAAGCAGGGATGAGGCAAGAATGACCTAGAAGTGGTGATAGTGGGGATGGATTCCCCCAAAGTCTCCTTCTGAGATCCCAGCCTCCCTTTCCACCCCAGGGTGCCCTGGGCACCATCCACAGCTCTCCTTGACATGTTTGCCCTTACAAGGGAAGTCCCTAAGATCAGCTGTTTAATGGGAACCATAAGATGCATGGGACAAAATGTTCAGCCTTGCCTTCGTCAGTCAGAATCCCACACACCACATTCCCCACTGCTCAGTAAAGACAGGAGCCTTCTTACCTAACACAAAGTCCACTCCCCTTTTCTGTTGGTCACCAAGGCCCTGCTTGGCTGTTGCCACATAGATGATTCCATATAAAATTCTTCTCCCCAGATTAGAAACAGAACACTGTCTGTACAAACCTCTGGCCCATGAAGAAAAGAGATGAGAGGATGGCTCCAAGTCTGCAGATTAACATCTGGGCAGATGATCACCACCCCAGCACACTCCTTCCCATCCTGCCATCTGTGAGCAGACTATGAGCATGATGGGCCAACCAGGCTTCCAACCTCCTGGAGAAACATCTCCTTCCCATCGTCTGTCCATCTCTCCTGACCCTTTAAACAGCACAGCCCTCCCCAAATCAGCACACTGGGAGTGGGAGTTGCTGTGGGGCTGCCAAGGAAGGATCAGAATATCTGCCCGGCCTTCATTTCACTGTCTTGTGACCCCTATATTACCTTTGGGTGTCTCCTGGTAAATGGCCAGAGTCTTCTGTAGTGGGGATTGAACCAATTCCTTCTGCTTTGAAAATGGTTCTCACTTCCAGTTTTCCTGAGGTGAGAGCCTTGGGATGTTGGAAAATAAGAAAACATCTTGTTCTTCCAAGAATCTCTGCTCAAGTGAGCTGGGTTGGGGGCTGTCTCTAGAATGTTGGTGCTTGGTTACCAGGGTTCCAAGTTTTGTTGGGTTATATCTCCAAAGAAGTGAAGTTACTTATTGGGGTCCCATTACCAGTCCCTCTTCCTTGGATAAAATCTCTCCTAAAGCTGATACGTCTTCAGCCTCCTCTCTGATGTCATCAATTTAACTCTACGGTTAGACAACCACTTTCTTCCTTGCAGTGAGTAGGAAAGGCCTGGGAAGTTCAGGATCCCAGTATTGAGAAGACAGAGTTAGCTCCTGACCTAAATCCTTTTTCTGCCATATCCAAGAACCTGGACAAGTCATTGTGTCTCTTGGGCCTCCAAAGTCTCCTCACCTAATTCATAAGGATCATTCCAGTTTCCATGTCTTCCATGTTCAAGGGTCTTTAGCAGATGTATATGGAGTAACATCTTTAAAACTCATGAGATAATATGGCAGATCCCTAATACAAGAAATTTAGAGGTGGAAGAATTGCATGAAGGAATAGAAAGCAGCAGAGAGTTTGACTCAAAACAGGGCTGGTTCTTGATGGTATGATCATGGAAAAGTAACTTATATTCTTGGTTTCATTTCATTTCAAATCAAATACCACCATCCAAATCAAAACCTTTCAATGGATACCCATAATATTTAAAGTCAGATTAAATGCTTCCATTTATTTATGTTGTGTAAATCTTCCAAATAGTTTCCAAGGATCTCTGGTCCTGGTATACATGATATTGTCTAATCTCTTGGTCTTAATTATGAACTGGACTTAGTGACTCTCTTCTTATCAATAGAATATGGCCAAAATGATGATATATCATTTACAAGGTTGATAAACAAATCATTTGTTATTTCTGTCTTGTTAGTTTTCTCTTTTGCTCTCTATCTCTATATCTCTAATTCTCTTTCTGTTATATCTTACTCTGGGGAAACAGGCTACAATGTGTAGAGGCCCATATTTAAAGAAACTGAGGGAGGGCACAGATAATTGAAATGTCCTTCCCCTCTTCCCTCCCTCCCCACATCTCCTTCCAAATTCTCTCCATATTTACTGACCTCCTTTTTAACATCTTTTCTGTCCAAACTTATTTCAGCCTCAGAGTCTGCAAACTTGTGCCTTCTCCTGGCACCCTGCACACAGACTTGTGCAGGGCTGACTCCTATTTCTCATTCTGGTTGCAGCATAAATGCCACCTAGTGACTACTTTCAGGCCCACCCACCTAGTTTCTCTCAGCCCCCTCTTGCAGCACCTTGTTTCATTTTCATGAAGGCACTTTCTCTTCTCTTTAACATGTATATGTTTACTACATTCTTCCATCTCTACCAGCATACTCTGAGCTACTAGAAAGCAGGGAGAAAGTTGATCATTTACACTACTGGATCCAGGGCTTAACCCATGACCTGGCACTGGGTGAGTGCTCAGGGCATAGTTGCTTCGTGAAAAAATGGGATGATCTCTGAGCACTTCTACTAGACTCACACCAGCTTAGATTTTGTAAATTCATGCCAATCTCCCAACAACATTAAAAATCAATAAAGTCTATCTGACAATAGATGCTAAGAGCAGCTATAGAATGGGAAAATATATTGACAATGATATCAGTTAAAAAATAATATTATCCAGAAGAGTTAGAAAACAAAATATCTACCAAGGCAAAACCAAAAATAAAATGACCAACAAATATGAACAAAGTAATATGACTAGATAATTAACAGATTAGTGAAATCATGTGGTTAATAATTTTATAAAGTGCATTATAAACAATAAATGAAATGCATATAACAATACAATTTCAAATTTATAAAATCCCTTAAGTCAAACTCTACCCAGTGGGACCACAAAATGTAAAAATGGAGACCCTCTTCCAGTGTCAGTGGGGATGTACTTTGTCTTACCACTTGGAAGACATGATGGTCACTTGCACAATATATAAAAATATCACAAAACAATGATATAGCTCTTCCATTCTTCATATTCTCTTCATATAAATATGTGTTTGTACCCCAAAATATCCACAACACTATAATGGAAGGGAAATGCAGGAAAGAACATCAATGTCAACCAAAAGGAGAAGGGATTAAAAACAAATCCACATATAATCAAATCAGTGGTAAACAGCAGAGAAACTGAGTGAACTATGCTACAGTATATGTGTCCAAATGGAGACTTTCAAGGAATTATTTAAGTCAAAAGTCAAAGTGCAGAAAGAAATAGTATATTGACATATCCACATATTTTGTGAAGTTTTATAAAATCTATATTGCTAAAATACACACAAGTTGCTACCGAAATTTTGTAAATGATTAGAAATGGCAAGAAGACCAAAGGTGTTTGGACCCACTTGATTTGATCAGACGAGTGTCCAATCACTTGAGGCTTGATGATGATAAATGCCTCTCTGGGAATGAAACATCCCTCACATACCCTTCCACACTGAACCTGGAAGGTGCATTGCTTCCAGCAAAATTTGTCCAGCATCCACCAACCTGAGATCTGCTGGTAGGCAGCACTATCACAGGTGGATTTCTGGTTGGTTTCAATTTTGGTTCTCAGTTTTCTCTCAGAGATACAGTATAGTGGGAGAAAAATGTAGCAGTGTTGCTTTAGGTGTCAGATTAACAAGTCCTTAATTTATAATAGTATTTATAGGACATTGATGCAAAAATTACATGATTCTAAATGCTAAGTAATACATGAAGATTCAAATTTACAAGGAAATTTGGGTGGGACTATAAATTAGAAGTGATGGAAGACTGGTTTGTGTCAAAGACATTTAAAGAACAAATTACTGGAGACCAAGATGGCATCGATCTAGGTGGATACTCATGATCTAGATCTCCGGGGACCGCCGACTGTGGACACGGTCCTGCCCGAGGGTCTGTGCAGTGGGCGCACGGAGTGAGAAGCTTGGGTCATTCAGCAGTGGGCAGATCGATGGTGTGGAGTGTGGAGTGATCGATGGAGATTCACGATGGAGATTCGTGAGTTCTGAGCCTGCCTGTGGTGGTCATCACAGACGGCTGAGCCCTGCCAGCACAGAAAATGGCTGGCTGGAGCCGCGGATCCTACATCTGCAAGTCCCGCTCTCTGCTGGCGTGTGGGAGCATACTCTGAGGGAGGGAGGGCGCTGACAGAAGGTGGAGAAGGGTTTAACATATGTGGATTTGGCTGCCTTAACCCCTTCATAGCATTAGGGAGCCGGTAAGTCAGCTCAAAACAGTGCCAGGCTGAGGAGGCAGGCAAAACTACTGAGCAAACTTGTTTTACCAGCTGCCCAATGATACTAAGGCTTGGCCCCAGAAGGGACGGAGTCAGCAAATTTTATCTCTCTGCACTGACAAGCATCAAATCTTCAGCACTCCTGGGGAGGTAAGGATGTGAGTAGGGCTTGATTAGTTTCCACGACCCTATTTAGGGTCCCCTCGGTGAAGGGGGTGATCTAGCAGAGGACTCCTTTGGGTCCCTTATACGCCCCCGCAAAAAAAAAAAGACAGTCTCTTTAAAAATGAATTCCTTTTCTTAATTTAGTATACTACCAAAAGTCTGCCTTAATACCTACAGATAGAACCCTGAAGGGCAATTGATAAATGCAAGCAGGCTGAGAAGACCCACAAGTACACTAGAAGGAACACATCCTCCTTAGCTTTGCTTGACTGCTTGATGGTGTGATTGTTTGGCTTTTCTCTGTTTATTTGTTGTCTCTTGCTTTTCTTTCCTCTTTCCTCCCACTTCTTTTTTCTTTCATTTTTATAAATTAGGTGCTGCTAGCTTGTCTCTTCTTTGCTAAGCTTCTTCCTCAGTGATTTCCCATTCTCTGTATTTACTGATATTGCATCACAAACTATCAATTATCCTTCCCTCATCTCCCTGCCTTCTGCTTTCTGTTGTATTTCTTAGACATAATGCTTTTTCATTAGCCCACAACTTAAGGGTGTCAACCTCTATTCTATCTACTTTGTTCTCTTCTTTTTTTAATTAATATTAGCCTTTTTCTTTTTAGCCTTTTCTTTACTCTTTCTCACCCTCTTCATCATTCTAGCGTTCTAAATCATTACATATATATTCCTCTATTTGGTTTCCCCTCCCATTGTAGGTACTCCACTTTTTTCCTATTACTCTACACCGCATACACAAGTTAAATATTCATTTCACTAAGTCCTATTTGGTCTCTCTACTAACTTTCATTACTATTACTATTATCCTTCTTCCGTTCCCACAACTTTTGATTCCACTGGCACTAATCTTTTCCCTTCAAGGTAAAATAGAAAGAAGCAAGGAAACAAAATAAGAAGAAAAATTGTCAAAAAGAAAACTTAACACACACACAGAATCACCAATTAAATAAAACTCTAGAGGAGAGAGAAGCTAATCAACTGAATAAACCCAGCAAGATAAAATGGTGACGAGAGGGCAACAAAAAATTACATACCACACTGAGAATCAAGAAGACATGGACCACTCCAATGAACAAACTAAAATCCAGGAATATATGCAGAACATCTAACAGCTAATCAAAGATTCCAAAAAAAATATCATGCACCATCTTAATGAAGTGAAGGAAGATTTTAAGGATATGAAGAAGACAATGAGAGAACATACTGAAGAAATTGTACACATACACAAAAAGATAACGGATATGATGGTGATCAATGGCACAACCCAAGAAATAAAAAGATGCTGGAGTGACATAACAGCAGATTTGAACAGGCAGAAGAAAGAATTAGTGATGTGGAAGACAATAGAGCTGAAATCAAACAGATAGTCGAACAGATAGACAAAAAAAAATAGAAAAAATCCAGCAGGGACTCAGGGATTTAACTGACAACACAAAACACGCAAATATATGCATCATGAGCATCCTAGACGGAGAAGAAAAGGGAAAGGAAACAGAAAGAGTGTTGAAGGAAATAATGGCTGAAAACCTCCCAACCCTGTTGAGAGAGATGGATGTGCAGATCCAGGAAGCAAAGCGTACTCTAAACAACATAAATCCCAACTGGCCATCCCCAAGACATATACTTGTCAAAATATCCAATGCTGAAGGCAAAGAGAAAACAGTCAAGGCAGAAAGAGAAAAGAAAACCATCACATACAAGGGAAGCACAATAAGATAACTGCTGATTTCTCACCTGAAACAATGGAGAAAAGAAGACAGTGGTATGACATAGTTGAAGTACTAAAAGAAAAAGTTTCCAACCACGAATTCTCTATCCAGCAAAACTGGCATTCAAAAATGATGGAGAGGTCAAACTAATCAGAGATAAAGAGAAATTAAGAGAGTATGTCAATAAGAAATCAGAACTTCAAGAAATACCAAACGAAGTTCTACAAGTTGAAAGGAAAAATCAAGGGAGAGAGAGTTGGAGCGGAGTTTGAAAACATCTAAAAAGAAAAAAACAGAATCAAAACAACATATGACATACATAAATCCAGAGAAAATAGGGCTGAAGAAAGAAATTCATTGTAAGTAATAACATTGAATGTAAAAGGATTAAATTCACCACTCAAGACACACAGATTGGCAGAATGGATAAAGAAACATGATCCATCTATATGCTGTCTACAAGAAACCCACCTTTGACCCAGGGGTTCAAGGAGGTTGAAAGAAAATGGCTGGAAAACAATTTTATATGCTAACAATAGCCAAAAAAGGGCAGGAGTAGCTATACTAATATCAGACAAAATAGTCTTTAAATGCAAAACTATTGTAAGAGACAAAGATGGACACTATATATTAGTAAAAGGGTAATCTCTCAACAAGAGAGAACAATCATAAACATTTATGAACCTAATCGGGGTTCCTCAAAATACATGAGGCAAACTCTGGAAAAGCTAAATGGAGAAATAAATGCCTCTACAATTATAACAGGGGACTTTAATACACCATTGTCATCATTAGACAGAACATCTAGACAGAGAGTCAATAAAGAAACAAAGACTCTGAACAATACATTGGAGGACCTGGACTTAATAGACATATACAGGACATTACACACAAATACAGCAGGATTTACATTCTTCTCGAGTGCACATGGAACTTACTCCAAGATAGACCACATGTTAGGCCACAGAACAACTGTCAATGAATTCAGAAAGATTGAGATTATACAAAGTAATTTCTCTGATCACAATGGAATGAAATTGGAAAACACTAAGGGCCAGAGAAACAGGTTAGGCACAAGGATATGGAAGTTAAACAACACACTCTTAGACAAACAGTGGGTCAAGGAGGAAATCTCAAAAGAAACCAGTAACTACTTGGAGACTAATGAAAACGACAACACAACATATCAAAACCTATGGGATGCAGCGAAAGCAGTCCTGAGAGGAAAGATCATAGCCATAAATACATATATTAAGAAAGAAGAAGGAGCTAAAATTGAAGACCTAACTGCACACTTGGAGGAATTTGTAAAACAACAACAAACTAAACCTAAAGGAAGTAGAAAGAAGGAAATTACAAAGAGCAGAGCAGAACTAAATGAAATAGAGAATAAGAAAGCACTAGAAAAAATAAACAAAACCAAAAGCTGGTTCTTCGAGAATATCAATAAAATTGAAAAACCATTAGCCAGACTAACAAAAAAAAGATATAACAGATGCAATTACACAAAATAAGGAATGAGCAAGGGGATATCACTACTGACCCCACAGAAATAAAGAGTATCATAAGAGGATACTTTGAAAAATTTTATGCCAACAAGAATGATAACTTTGAGGAAATGGACAAGTTTCTTGAAAAGTACAAACAGCCTTTATTGATGAAAGAAGAAATTGATGAACTCAACAGTTCAATACAGGTAAAGACTCAGTCATCATAAACCTCCCAACTAAGAAGAGCCCAGGACCAGATGGCTTCACAGCTGAATTCTCCCAAAATTTCCGGAAAGACCTAACACCAATTCTACTTAAGCTCTTTCAAAAAATAGAAGTAGAAGGAATGTTGCCTAACTCATTCTATGATGTCAAAATTACCCTCATACCAAAACAAACAAAGATAACACTAGAAAGGAAAATTACAGACCAATTTCTCTAATGAACCTAGATGCTAAAATCCTCAACAAAATACTTGCAAATCTCATTCAACAACATATCAAAAGGATTATACACCATGACCAAGTGGGTTTCATCCCAGGTATGCAAGGATGGTTCAATGTAAGAAAATCAATCAATGTAATACACCACATAAACAAACTGAAAGAAAAAAATCACATGATCATCTCTAGAGATGCAGAAAAAGCATTTGACAAAATACAGCGCTCTTTCCTGATAAAAACACTGCAAAGCATAGGTATAGAAGGAAACATTCTGAATATGATAAAGGGTATATAGGAAAAATCCAAAGCTAACATCATCTTCAATGGTGAAATCCTAAAAGCCTTCCCTCTGAGATTGGGAACAAGACAAGGATGCCCACTATCACCACTCCTATTTAACATTGTCCTAGAAGTACTTGCTCGAGCACTGAGGCAAGAAAAGAATATAAAAGGCATCCAGATTGGAAAAGAAGAAGTAAAAATTTCATTATTTGCAGATGACGTGATCCTATACATAGAAAGCCCAGAGAAATCTACAACAAATCTTCTAGAACTTATAAAAGAGTTCAGTATTGTTGCAGGTTATAAGATCAATGCTCAAAAATCAGTAGCATTTCTGTACACCAATAACGAACAATCGGAGGAGGAAATCAAGAAAAAAATGCCATTTACAATAGTAACTAAAAGAATCAAATACCTAGGAATAAATTTAACTGAAGACGTAAAGGACTTATATACAAAAAACTACACAACGCTGTTAAACAAAATCAAGGAAGACTTAAATAAATGGAAAAATATTCCCTGTTCATGGATATGAAGACTAAACATCATCCAGATGTCAATCCTACCCAAACTAATCTACAGATTTAATGCAATCCCAATAAAAATCAACACTATATATTTTAAGGAACTGGAAAAACTAACCACAAAATACATTTGGAAAGGTAAGAGGCCCCGAAATGCCAAAGACATTTTGAAAAATAAAAATGAACTTGGAGGTATCACATTATCGGACTTTAAAACATATTACAAAGCTACAGTGATCAAAACTGCATGGTATTGACACAAGGATAGAACTGCTGAGCAATGTAATCGAATTGAGTGTTCTGATATAGATCCTCAAATATACAGTCATCTGATATTCGACAATGCTACCAAGCCCACTCAGTTGGGGGAGAATGGCCTCTTTAACAAGTGGTGCTTGGAGAACTGGATATCCATTTCTAAAAGAATGAGAGAAGAATACCATCTCACACCTTATACAAAAATCAACTCAAGATGGATCAAAGATCAAAACATAAGAGCCAAAACCATAAAGATCTTGGAAGATAATGTAAGAAAGCATCTACAGGACCTTGTAATAGGAAATGGTATCTTGAACTTCAGAGCCAAAGCACGAGCAGTAAGCAAAAAAATAGATAAATGGGATCTCCTCAAAATTCAAAACTTCTGCACCTCAAAGGAAGTTATTAAGAAAATAAAAAATCGGGCTATAAAATGGGAGAAAATATTTGGTAACTATATATCTGATAAGAGCCTAATATCCTGCATATATAAAGAAATTCTACACCTTGAAAATAGAAAGACATGCAATCCATTTAAAAAATGGGCAAGTGTCCTGAAAAGACACTTCTCCAAGGAAGAAATACAAATGGCCAAAAAGCATTTGAAAAAATGCTCGGCATCGCTTGTTATCAGGGAAATGCAAATCAAAACTACAATGAGATACCATCTTACACCCATCAGAATGGCAGGTATTAAAAAAACAGCAGATTCTAAGTGTTGGAGATGGTGTGGAGGAATAGGAACCCTCATTCAATGCTGGTGGGATTGTGGAATGATCTAGCCACTGTGGAGGACAGTTTGGCGGTTCCTCAGAAAACTAAAAATAGATCTTCCATATGACCCAGCGATTCCACTGCTTGGTATATACCCAGAAGAACTGAAAGCAAAGACACGAACAGATATATGCACCCCAATGGTCACAGTGGCATTGTTCACCATTGCCAAAAGTTGGAATCAGCCCCAGTGCCCATCAACAGATGAATGGATAAACAAAATGTGGCACATACATACAATGGAATATTACTCAGCTGTAAAGAAGGAATAAAGTGCTAACACACTGAATAACCTGGATGAATCTTGAAGACCTTATGTTGAGTGAAGCAAGCCAGGCATTGAAGGATGAACAGAATATGACCTCACTGATTTGAACTGAGGAAAGAGAGCATTCTCTGAGAAACATTGTCTGAAAGATAGGTTAACAAGGGAGAGAAAGAGAAGAGTAGGCAGTGAGCCATCACCCATATCGACATAATCTATGGTAAATGGATAGGGAACAGTTGCATATTGAAGGATAGGACAGATGGGTAGTGATATTACTGGGTTTGGTGGTGCATGGTTGACAGATGGGTAGATTAGGAAGGGCATGTAACTATGAATCTTGTAATTCCATGAGTCAAGACTGGAGTGTCATATGCCACAGGGGGATGGGGTGGCATGTACAGTTAAGATCCAATGGGGTATTCAGTGGTCACGGGAAATGTTTCTCATTGCCATACAGTAATGGACACAGGACATGGTAAATATCATCAAAAGTTATTAAACTGTACAGTCTAAATTGTAAACTATACTGTAAACCATCATCAATGCTTAGTTGCTATACTTTACTATCTGCATAACTGTTATAACAATGCTACTATTCATTTAAAAAAAGGTTTTAATATTTGGTGGGGAAGGGGGAGGGAGGTTGGGTATGTGGGAGTCTTTAGTATTCCGTGTGTGACTCTGCTGTGACCTAAAACTTCTTTGAAAATTAAATGCAAATTTGTGAGACACTGGGGAATGAGAGGGTCATGGTGTCATGGTACACTGGACATCCAATAATGCAGTGAAAAAAGGAAAAACGAATAATTTTTTAAAAAAGATTATTTTTTAATTTTTTTTTATTTTTTCCCAGTTTTTAATTTCCCAATGCACTAATTATATCTTGTTTTTAGTTTAGCTTCTTTTTTTTTTCTTCTGAGGTTCCTTTTACTTATCTCTTACATTTAAGCTTATCATTATTATTTCTTTTTTCTATTAATTGTATTTTGTTATTATATGGGCTTCATGTTTAGGGAACGTTTGGATTACAGAAGGGTTACAATGGGGGCTGCAGAAGCCCATTGTCAGGGGGTGTCTGGGATGTGGGATTCATGGGAGTAAGTTCATCTAAATATAAATGAAAGATATATAAAATTGTTCAAATGATCAAGGGATGGGGCATCATCACAGAGGGCATACAATCACTCAATAAATGAGGGAATCTGAATTCCCAGCCTGGAGAACTCTGCCACATTCTCCAAGGGAGGAGAAGCAGTAACCAGAGTGCAGAGGAAGTGTCTGGCCAAAAAGGATGGGCTACTGATGTGTTCTTGTTATTGAGGAGTACCCTTCTGAGACTTTGCTCATGTAATTGAATCTTAACTTACTGTTATGGGGTGCCTATGGTTTGCCATCTGAGAGCCTCCTTGTTCCGCAAATGTGGCCTCTATCTAAGACAAACTCAGCATTTGAATGCATTACCTTCTCCCCAATGTGG
>JAQZBX010062982.1:0-16777 GCA_029593785.1 Cabassous unicinctus
ATTTATGCTGCTTTGATCTACTGTCTAGTGTCCTTTCATTTCAGTCTGAAGAACTTCCCTTAGCATTGCTTAAAGGCAATTCTAGTGGTGATGAATTCCCTTAGAAAATATTGCTGGATATAAAATTCTTGCTTGGCAGTTGTTTTCCTTCAGCACTTAAGTATTTCAACCAACTGCCTTCTGCCTTCTTCTCTCCATGGTTATGATGAGAAATCAGCATTTATTCTAATTTTTATTCAATTTACATAGTATGTTGCATAACTCTTGCAGCTTTCAGAACTCTTTCTCTTTCCTTTGCATTTGAGAGTATAATCAATATATGATGGGGTGCATTTTTCTTCATCTTTATCCTGTTTGGTGTTCTCTGAGTTTCTTGGATGTGCATATTCATGTCTTTTTTATGTTTGGAAACTTCTCTGTCATTAATCCTTTGACTGTTCCTTCTTCCCCTCTCTCTATTTCTTCTCCTTCTGGCCGTCACACAATTTGCATAGTGGTTTTCTTGATGGTGTTCCATAGCTGTCTTAGGCTATTTTTGCTTTTAATATTCCTTTTGTTCTTTATGCTTCTCAACCCGAATCATATCAAGTGTCTTTTCTTCATGTTCACTGATTATTTCTTCTGCCAACTCCAATCTGCTCTTGAAACCCTCCTGGGAATATTTCATTCAGTTATTGTGGTCTTCAACTCCAGTCATTCTATTTGGTTCCTTTCTAAAATTTATATCTCTTTACTTAGACTCCCCTATTGTTCATTCATTGTTCTCATGATATACTTTAGTTCTTTCTCTGCACTTCCCTTCATTTCCTCGAACATTTTCAAGATCATTTTTTAAAAGGGTTTTGTTCAGTATGTGCACATTCTCATCTTCATTGATGGTGTTTTCTTTATTTTTATCCTCTTCCTTTGGATGAGCCATTAATTCCTGTTACGTTGCCTTGTACCTTTTCATTGAATACTGTACATTTAAATATTTTAATATATTAACTCTGGGATTAATTCCTGGGTCCTTTGTTTCTTGGTTTTGTAACTATCTTGTAATAAGTTAGAGATTTTCTTGAGCTTCAACTTTCCTGTCAGGAAGGGCTTCCCAAGGTAGATGAAGTGTTCAGGGATTTCCCTTTCTTTCTGGGGCTCTGTCTTCTCCTGAGCTTTTGCTTGTTAATTGTTTTGGAGGTCCCTGTATACAGGAGTTTGGTTGTCCCCTCTGTTTACCAGATATTTAAACCTGGCAGGCCTTATTCCCTAACTCTATAGCTGTTTACTCTCCTTTCATTGTCTCATGCTGCTTTTGCTTTGTGGGCAAATTCTGAGATGTGGGTCACCCCAGAGAGGGTTTTCAAAAGTCAGTCTTTCCCAGGAAAACAAGACCAAGGATTCATGAAAGGCATGTAGACCAGTTCAAAAGTTACCAGTGAAGGGGATCAGGAAGGGCCTAAAGAAATCTGATGGCTCTCCAAAACTGAGCGTCTCTGGCCTGCCCAGCAAATTCATCCTTTAGATAACTGTCTGCCACAGCCCTGAGGAAGTGCTGTGATTTTAAATCTCTGCCACCTCTTATCCAAGAGGGTTGAAACAATGATTGCCAAAGATTTCATCCAGGGTGGGGTTAAAACAATGACTACCACCACCTTTGTACAGGATGGATTAAAACAACAGCTCTTCTCAGTTCCAGAATCAAGTGATCTGAATTCACTAATCAAAAGCCATGATCAGTGATTAGTTGTGCCCATCCCTGTTCTTAGGGGAGCCGATTTTTATGTCCCTATCTGTCACCAAGAACTAACCAGGTAGTGGACACCTTTACAGTCTGCTGCAAGAGTGGGGCATAGATGGCAGTATCTGCCACAGGGATAGAACAATTTACAATTCTTTACCATAATTCAGTAGCTTCATCCTCCCACTCTTCCTGTAGAGTGATGTTGTAAAGTGATCTTCTGGCACCTGGAGCTTCAAAATAGTTGTTTCAGACAGCTCCTGCATGTTCAATGGTTGTTTTGGTAGAAGAACTGAGTCCTGGAGCTTCGTACTCTGCCATCTTCCCCAGAAGTTCGCTGTTTTGTTTATTGTTGTTGTTTTTTTTTAAATCCTGTTTGGAGTTCATTAGACTTCTTAGATGACCATATTGATATATTTTGTTGTATTTGGGAACTTTTCCATTATATTGTTTCTTTAAGTAATCCTTCCATTCCTTTCTCTCTTTCTTCTCCTTCTATGATCCTATAATGTTGCCAGATTTTCTCTAGGTTCTTGGCTGAGCTACAAGAAATGGATTTCAAGAGTAAGCCAGGTTAGTTAGGCCAGTAATTTATTAAGGAAGGGAGAAAAGAGAAATGGGAGAAAATAATAGATCATGGGTACCAGGTAGAGAGGAAAGGGCTGAAAAGAGATAAAGGGGGCTGATTTATAGAATATAATTCCCCATTACAGATTACAAATGCCTAGGTTTTACTTGCATGTTATTCCAGGCAGGAGGGAAGAAGGCAAGAGCAGGGTGGAAGAAGACAAGACTAGGGCCAGACCTGCCTTTGTGCTTGCATTTTAAACCATTAATTATTCTGCCCCTTTGCTAATGACAAGGGAGGAGTCCCAGTTGTTTGCTGTTTTGATTGATTACTCCACCCATCAATCCCCCGGAGGGCCCAATGTTAAGGCCCCTGGAAAATATTTGGGGCTTCTCCTGGCTTCCAGGGAAATCTGGTTCCAAATAGGGGATCTTGCAGGTTCTTCCACCAGCCATCTTGTGGGGTATGCATGGCCATGTAGATTTTCTGGACAGGTTTGAGACCCATCTAATGATTCCCTATATTCCTAGCCTGCCTCAATAATGCCTACATTGGTATACTTTATGTTATCTTAGGTGATTTTGATTTAAATTATTTTGTACACCTTAACATCTCTCAGTCTCTCATTCCCTCATTCTTTCTTTAACCATCTCCAATCTGCTTTTGAAAAACTTTAGGATATTTTTCATTTCAGTAATTATGGTCTTCAACCCCAGTATTTTGGTTTAGTACCTTTTTAAAGTTTCTCTTTATTGCAATTTTCATGCTGGTCACTCATTGTTTTCCTAATATCCTTTAGCTATTTCTCTGTATCTTTCTTTATATCAGCATATTGTTAATCATTTTTCAACTTATTTTTCCAGCATGTCCACAGTCCTTTCACTTTTGTTGATGTTTTCTTCATTTTTATCCATTTCTTTATAATGGGTCACCATTTCCCATTACTTTTCCTCATAATCTTTTTTTGCACACTGTATATTTTACTACTTTAAGGAGTTAATCTTGGATTTCCCCCTGAACTGTTCCTACCATGAGTTTGTATCCAGTTCATGTTATGACAGAGATTTCCTTGCATGCCAAGAACTACTATAACCAAACAATTCAACGCAAAAATACCTTTCACTGTCTTTGCAATTTGCTCTTAATTTTCCAGGGCTCTTCTTCAGAGTTAAGCCCTTCTTTCAAAATCAGACAAAGATGAATGTTAAGTGCAGTGTCATCTCTCTTTCCTTTGAGCCTGGGTTTTATCCTGACCTTGTGCTTGCCGGTGGCCTTAGATACTCTCCATTATATGAATTCAAATGTCCCGTCTACTCCCATGAAATAGATTTTCTCACTAACCTGAGTACTCTATTTTATAACTAAAAGCAGATGAGCCTTTGCTCTTGGCTGTTTTGACTTAATTGTTTTGTATACTCTTTTAGCTGTCCCTAGCTGATTCTGCCTAGAAACCTAGAGGGATTTCCTAGAGCTGTCTTTCAGAATGCCTTCTGATTGATTGGCACCAACATACAGGCACCCCAGTCAGGTCACAGAGGTTACTCTGCTATCGTCACAACAGGGCCAGAGACCCACCATGGGAGCACAGGCTGGCTTAACCTAATATTGGTGAGATGTGGGAATGGGACCAGCAAGAGTGCCAGCAAGTTTATCTTATGGTTTTTGAAACCAAGTTTTCTTGATTCACTCCTTGCCCAGCTACCGAAGACTTTTCCTTGTTTTTGTTATTTTTGAGGAATTACAGTCACTTTAAGTTTCTTCTTTCACTTTTGTCTGAGGGTAATTGGAAAAGAGGCCACCCTCATAGGTGGAACCCACAATCTGACATAGCTGATTAAAGCAGTGATCAGCAATCAGACCACAACCCCTGGAATTTTGAGCACCAGCAAGCTACAACAGATGACAGAGCTGTGAGCCCCAAGGCTGCCTGCCACAAGGCTAGGAGTTGATGGATGGTAGCTCCTACAAGGAGGGTAAATTTCACCTGTGCTTACTACAATTTACCAGCTTTTTCTTCCAACACTTCTTCTATGATGCACGTGTTCCTTTCGTCTCTGGAGATTCAAAATAGTTGATTCAGTTAGTTCCTGCCAGTTTGATGGTTGTTTTGGTGCAGGGATTGTTTCCTGGAGACTCCAATTCTGTCATTTTCCCAGAATCATCCTTCACTGCATCATTTATTGTTTTCTAAATTCTTTTATGCTTCTGATCATTTTCTCTGATATACAAGTAGAGGTCAGACTGGTCAACTAAATCCAAACATGATCTGTGTTGAATTGACACTGGATTGTATTTATCTAGACTCAACCGCAATCTCATTAATTCCTATATCTAATGTATGGCTCACCAAATTCTAATACCCTAGGATTGAGGTGGCGGGATTTATGTTCTTTCAGTTCTAAGATTCTGCAGGCATTCCTGTAGTTTTTTCAGAAATGGAGAGATTAGCTCTTTAGATTCCTGCCCAATTCATCTTCAAAATTTGGCAAATATCTTGAGGAAGCAACCAACTCTAGATTTGAGAATCTTCATCACATACAATTTCATTATGTAACTCTTATGCAACTGTCAAAAGCTCAGCTGGTTACTCTCCCTGCCCAACATCGCCCACTAACTTGGACAGTTTGTCTTGCAGATATTCAAGTGTCCCAGGCTTTAGAAATCATTAGATTCCAATCAATGCTCACCAGGGTGATATTAGTAAGATGAAGTTAGTGTTCTCAATGGAGGAATCTTCCACTGTTGATTTTTTGTTTCTTAAATACTGGCTGACTGCTGGATCTGCTTAAATCTTTAACCTTGGTTCTCACCCAGCTTTAGAATTTGGCAATGTTCTTTAAGGATAAATTGACCATTTTTTTGAAGTTCATAATTTTTACATTTGGCATTCCAACTATTCTGGAATGCTAGTAGATTTCATGGTTTCTATTACCTACAGAAGGAACCCTCTACTGGGGACAAGCTCAATTATAATCTTTGACCAAAAGTCAGATATAGCACATGATCCCAGTGAAACATATGTTGTAACGGTGGCACTTCTGTAAAGTTCTCTAGTGGAATTTTAATCACTCTAGACTTCATTGCTTCTGCAATAATTTTCATCTTTACATCTAACATTTCCCGTTCATTAGCACCAACTTTCTTCCAAGTAAATGCCTGGCCTGCTTCCTACAGCAGCTTCAGGGTCACCACTAGAAACAGAGGCAACAGTTTTGCATATATGTTTTCCTCATTTCCACAATTGCATATAGCTTAATATATGTAGGTTCTCTAAAAAAACTGGAAGCTTTTTTTTAAAATGGCTTTTAGTTAATTATTCTTCTATAGTTGGGTACTTTCTAAAGTCTGGCATGCTATTATTTCCCTGGCTGCCATTTTAGTGTATAATAAATATTTCACACTAAAAGGTTGTATAGACAGAGTGAGATTTAAGTATATTTGAACTCAAAGAATTCATATTATGAGCCACCTAGTGAACATTCATTGACTCAGAGGTTATAGACAATGTTGTCATCAGGCATGGCTCAGTCTTCTATCTTGATACACTTTTTGGAATAGAAAATGGGGGTTCTTTTTTTTTTCCTTCTTTAAGGATTGAGATATTTTGTCTAGAGTAACATACTATGAACAAGCTCAGGTAGTTTATATTAACTTTTAATCTACACTCCAGCAATTAGACTCCAACATTTCAAATTTCCCTATAGAGAACCTCGTAAGACTCTTACCTTTTTACATAAGAGTTTATGATGAAGATACCTAATTAGTATCTTCTCTTCATGAATTCTTAAGGCCTTACACCATTTCTCAGCAAATACCTACTTTGTGTTTAAGAGCAAAGATAAATCTATGGTAATGTAGAGAGAAAAATACTTTGTTTCTTAAAGAGAATTAAAAATGCAGTTGAGTGACAAGAATTCTTAAAAGAACAATCTTTTTTAAATTAAAATTCTATATTTTAAATACACTGAATGCAGACATTATTCTTTTTATTTGTAAAGAAATTAGAAAAACATGCTTAAAAATGCCTCTATATGCTGATTAGAGAGAAAAATTCATTGAGATTTTCATATTTTAACAAATATTCACGGAGTTGAGACTAAGGAAACAAAGAATAATTTGGGTAAAGAAGAAATATTTTATTGGAAAAATCGTTCCTTACTTTTTATTTTTAATAAGGCAAAGGCAAAATGTCACAATGCAGATATCATGGAAAATATTTTCAGTATTCTCTTGTTTTTGTGCCAAGTAATTAAATGGAATCCTTTCTTTCTCAATGTGCAATCATAACATTAAGACAGTTAAATTCAGAATTAGAAACTGTGGGGACATGGAATGCCCACTTCCCCTTCCCACTAGTTATTTGTGTAGATTGTAGGAAAGGGTGAGTTTGAACTAGCAAGCAACCCAACCTTCTTGGATGGAATAACTGTAAGAGAGGTGACAAGATGTCTAACCTCTATTGTACAAATAGGCTATAATAGTCACGTTTATTATTAACTGTACCTGTTCTCATTGTACCCATTACCTGTGTCACAAAAAATGTGCTGTTCGCTGCTTGTACACAAATACCCCTCTGCTATATTTCCTATATAAATTTATAACCCACAAGGGGCTGCGTGGAGCTTCTTCCGGCCGGCCTTGACCAGGTTATGTAAGTAATTGTGTGTGATAAAGTAATAAATTGTACAGTTTCTCTGGAATATAGAATTATTTGGTCAGCCTTCCTGGGCCTGACTTCCTGTGTTAGAATTGGCATAGCCAGCAGGATATTCCAGGGTCTCCTAATAGTCTAAGAGTCACAGAAGGCATGGCATTTAATGGGAACTCTACTGAAAAATCCTTGGGTGGCCCCATTCCTCTGTGTGGTTTGAGTTGGCTCACCTCATAGATAGTTGGGGTCCTATACATGACCTTAGGGATGCCCCGTATATGTCTGCAGGGTTAGTAGTTAGAGAGGAAGGTAGAAGAAATCTTCATGAAAAAGAAAGAGCTTTGGGCTGTGACTACAGCCACTGCTTGGCCCCTGTTAGCAGCTTTGAGAGATTGCTCCGAGAAACAGTTGGCTGCTGAATACCGTGTATGCTGCTGGGTAGAAGAGGAGCTTAAATTAGAAAGAAATTTGCAGACTTCCACCTCTGCCTTAGTGACAGGTCTCTCTGAACAACTAGATAAAAAACAGGTAGTGATTCAGATGTAGCAAATATAAAAGAATCTTTAAATGATGTAAAACTGCTTGTGCAAAGGAAGATTAAATCACGGATACAACACCCTACAAAGCAGGAGTGCTAAAAAGGGCACTTGTCAATGAAATCATGCTTGTAAGAAAATATTCTGCTAAAGAGTTAACTGAGATAAGGAAACATTCTGGCAGCAACTCTGCAAAACCCCTGTCACCTGACTGGTGTGACTGTGAGCTAGTGGGGACTGATAGAGTTAAACTGCTGGAAAAGCAGAAAAACTTACCAACATTAACATTCTCTGTTTTGTTTCCATGCTCATTCTAATTGAGCCTGGATAGCCACATTGATCAAATTAGTGCTGTTAAAGTTTAGTAACTCTTGAACTGGACAAGTTTATGAAAGTTAAAAAAAAAAAAATGCTAGCATCTTTTGTACACCTGCAATTAAAATATATTACAAAAGAGAAAAATAATAATACTTGTGTAAATTGTGGTAGAGTTTAAGTGGGATGTTCACATTTTATTTTGAACAGAATTTTTATCAATGTGTTAAAAAGAACTTTCAGTTTTGAATCAGTAGCTTGCTCCTGAACTTCTAGTTTAATTGTACTCCTCAAGAGAAGTAATTCAGAATATATGTGTTAAGTGTCTGCCCTTCTAAACTGCTATATTACTGCTTAACTGCATTTATCCTGGTCAAGTATTCCTAACTGGTTGCTGGTTAATAATAAAAATGTTTCCAAGGACGAGCTTGCATATTACAGGCAACACCGATTCTAGAGGAGATCTTAAAAGCAGTAAAAATGAGAGATGTTAAATTATGGAGAGCTTGGAGGCTGCCACACCAAAGGAGTGAGACTTATGAGTCAAATTAGTGAACTTTATGTTTCTGTTTGTGTGTCTTAACTGTTTTGTGTTTGTTCTGTGTATATTCTCATACATTTGGATGGCAATATTAAATTAACAAATGAAAATTTTTAGAAAAGCTCTATTCAAATGGCAAAAATTTAAATAAATGCTTATAGTGATGAATGAGTGTGGATACTAATAAAATAAATTAACATTATATGTGCTAAAATTAAGATGATGAAAATTGTAAGTTTTTGGCTAATAAAATTGTTACAAACTTCTTTTTTAAAAAATTGTTTTTGCTTAAATTGAAATGAATAGTTTCTTTTTTCTTCACAGGAAAGAATGAGGAATAAAAGACTTTAATGGATATAGAAAGAAGTAAATGGTTTGTGGAAGTGAATTCATAGTCAATACTGATAAAATTATGATAAGTTTGTTCAAGGGAAAGTGTTTTGTTCTAAGATAAGATGACTAGTTTTCATACAATCAGGGTGGAAATATGTAGGACAAGACTTGAATTTACATGGCAAGTTGTATAAAGGTTAGTGGAAGTGAATTTCTCTTATTGCCAACTATAATTCAATAAGATTATTTAAATGTGAAATTTATCTTGACATGAAGTCACTAGTCTTTGTGGTTATGCATGGTTATGGGGAATTTGTTAAAGCATTTTCCAAACTGAGAGACTAAATTGTAAATGACTGATTCTGGGAAATCATTAATCTAGGAGATGATGTTAATAAGAAAAAGTAACTTTATAGCAAAAAAAACTATACGCAATCTTTTTATAAACTATGCTAATTACAATTTGTTTACCAAATGATGTTCTGATGCAAAACAAAAATTGACTTTCTCTCTGTTAAAGTAACACAGTTTTCTTAAAGGTAATATTTTCTTAAGGTGGGGATATTAATGTTTTTACAAATGGATAATATATTAAAGTGGTAGCTATAAGATAATCTTGATTCCTGGGAATCTTAGGTCTTCATCAAATAAAGGAGAAAATAGTTTTTCCTGTACTGCTAAAATAAAATGCCTGTTAATTAATGTAATCATGGTAAAGTTGTGAAAGTAAAAAGTAAAGTAATAAAATAAAGTTCATTTGATATATTATAAGTTGAATGAAAAGTGTTTAATAACTGTTATAAAATTAAAAGAAATTTACTAACCTTCTGTTTATCAATGTTGTATGGTTAAAATGTTCATCTAAATGTTTAAAGGTAGTATAAAATGCCCAGAAATTTAACAATGTTTTCTGAATAATGTTATATAAAAGTATAATGTTGTTATTCATGGTTTTAATTATTTTAAAGATGGTATATGTCACAGAAACAACCTCTCTGCATGTAAATCAAGAGGTGCATGCTTTAGCTGACATTCTTCTAATTTGCTCCACTCCTGCTGACAAAGCAGCCCTATGGTTGCATAAAGAAAATGGCCAATCAGGGACTGCTGCAAGGTGGTGCATAACAGCAGATGTCACTATCACTTTGTTTTATATTTTACTGATGCTTTCTTTAGTATCTTTTTGGAGAAGTCTAGCCAGCCTGCACTCACCTTTCTGTGAGAAGGCCAACAATGAACTTTTACAGTGCTTCCCCATAGTTATATGCATAGCACAACCATCTGTCCTGGCCTGGTAGCAAAGCATCTGGCTGTGTGGAAGAAACCTGTGGTTGTAAGCTTATTTCATTATATTGATGCTTATCTGAAGAGTCTGTAATGGGCAAACAATTGGGACAAGCTACAAGGTCCCTGCTGCTCTGTCAAACTCTTAAGTGTTGTTAAAGTACAGTGTTTTCCCACACCACAAACTACAAAACAATTAATGGTCTTTCTGGGGTTGCTGGGGTACGAAAACCCTTCGTCCCTCATTTAGCTCAGATATTAAAACCATTGTATGTGTTAATCAAGAAAGGTAGTGCATGGGAATGGGAGGACTCCCATTTGGCTGCTTTTAAGAAGTAAAAAGGGCAATAGCACAAGCTCAAGCAGTAAGGGGGATGGACCCTGACTTACCCTGTGAATTGGATGTGGTCAGTGCCAATATTGGCTTTGGGTAAAGTTTGTGGCAGAGGCACCATTCTAAACAAATACCCCTTGGGTTTTAGTCACAATTGTGGAAAGGGGCAAAAGTACAATATAGCTCCTTAGAAAAGCAATTGTGCAGCATACCACACTCGGTTGCAGGTGAAGGGTTTAACCCAATAGTGTCCAGTCACTCTGAAGACTGCCATCCCTATCCAAGGATAGAGTGCAGATACTAGAAACAAAACAGGAACAATGGATTGTTTTGGGCCACCCTCTGTGGGGGAGAGATCTTTGGGAGGACATCTGGGACAACTGCCAGCAGTGACAAGTAACTATCACATCCCTGCCCATTCCTCTAACACCCCTCTCTGCAATGTTGAGGCAGATGTCCTCGTGAAGATGCAGAGCCATACCATTGAGACCCAGGAAGCAACAGAGTGACTCTACAGGAAAAGTGGACATCCTGGCTACCAAACGCTGTGGCAGAACTTCCAGCTGCCTGTTACTCACCAGCAGCTGGTGGACATCACCCATGAGTGTGTCCATCATGCTCACTCCAATGGCTGTTACAATTACCTCACCAGATAAGACATATTGGCCAAGCACAGACTCCAGTAGCACGATGGCAAGTGAATTACATTGGTCCCCTCCTGCTCTTGGAAGGGGCAAGGTACACTTTTACTGCCACAGACACTGCCACGGGACACTTGTAACAAGCCAGATGCTATTCACTGCCTAGAAAATATAAGTGCCCTATTGGGGTGCCGGCTCAAATTGACAGTGACTAAAGGACTCCATTTACCATTCACTCATGCAGTCTTAGGCTATGAACCAGGATATTATTTTGGACATTTTATGGAAAAGAGGAGTAACCTTTTAAAGGAACAAATAAAAGACAATAACGGATCTTTATGACAATGGACTCAAAGGCAGTATTCAGCCTTAACCTTTTTAAATTTAGCACCATCAGCTGTGGCCCCTGCTCCAGTTAAAATGCTAATAGCAGGGCTGATGCAAGCATTAAGATTACAAGTTAAAGGGCCAGCTGCCCTACAGCCCAAAAGGGGAAGTAATAATTTGTTGTTACCTATGCCTCAAACTATACAAACTTTGAAAAATGAGGTCATTTGGCCATGGCACTGGCCTATGCATCCTCACTGGTTGGGAGTCTTAAACCCATGGGAAATAGGAGTCACCAAAAACATTGTTATCAGACCACAATTCATACAAAAAAATGCCTGTGAAGTATGTGGAATTTTCTTATGTCTAAGCTAGTTTTTAATGTCACTAAAGAAACCCCAGAGATTTTAGAAGGGACAAAAAAAAGTATGATATTGGAAACCTCCTCATAAAAACTCCCTATCTAGTACTTTGTTACCTACTAATGGAAGTGTTGCTTATATACCCTTAAACCAGCATAATCTGCCCCTGTTTGTATGAAATGACAAAATAATATCTGTAATATGGGATGGTTACCTGCTGAATTGTATAATTTCACTGTCAAGTGTTAATGGTCAATTTTGTGTATATGTTACTCCTATTATTCTGTTGTCTTTAATATTGATGTTGTAGAATCTGGATGCAATGTTCCAATGCCCTGACCACTCAGGTGATGCTGTGAAAGATTAACATGTAGAATAGAAGGTGGAAGGGCATTGGGGTGGAGTGTGGGGACATGGAATGCTTGTTTCCCACTCCCACTAGTCATTTGTGTACATTGCTGGAAAGGTTGGGGTTGAACTAGCCAGCAACCCAACCCTCTCAGGTGGAACAACTGCAAGAGAGGCGACAAGATGTCTAACATGTATAGGCACACATAAGCTATAGTTAAGTTTATTATTAACTACCTGTTCTCATTGTATCCATTACCTATGTCACAAAAATGCGCTATTCCCTGCTTGTGCACCCACACCCCTCTGCTATATTCTCTATATAAACCTGTAACCCCTGAGGGGCTGCATGGAGCTTCTCCCAGCCTGCCGTCACCGAGTTACATGAGTAATCATGAGCAATAAAGGCATGACTGATGCTGGACTCCCATGTGGTTTCTCTGGAATTTCTAATTATTTAGTCAGTCTTCTTGAACTTGACTTCCTGTGTTACAGAAACAAAGAAATTATTTGCATTTTTCATGATTAAAATTTAATATTCATATTTTTTAAAGAAGTCTGAATTTCTCTGAGAATAGCATCATGAACAGTAACTCTCAATAGTGTTTATTTAAAAAACTGATTGATACATATACTTTTAAATTTGGGAGAAGATTGGGTACTTAAATATTACTGGCTATAAAATAGTATTTCTTAAATTGATAAAATAAAGTTGAAACTGATTGAACTATTGAGTAACATCATTCCAAGTTTCAGGCAAAATTTCTGCTTTTATTATATATTGTTTGAGTCACATTGTGTTGAAAATCATAAAAGCTTTTTCCATTGAAAAAGTTACAGTTGACAAAGAACACAAAGACCAACCAGTAATAGTGTCCTCAGAATTAAACAACTTTTTAAAAACTAAATACAAAACAATTTAGATCTGATTAGCTGCTTTAACTGTGCAAATTTATAGGCAAGGTGTACTTTGGTGAGAGAGACTGAGTAGGAAATTGTTTTAACTATACAGAGATAAACCAAGCTAACCTAAAATATGTTTTCTTCTGGATTAAGATTTCAGGAGTTACTTCCCATATCTTAAAAAAAACTTTAAATCAGAGAAACTTATGGATACATATAAATGGATTTATTAAATTCATCCTGTTGCAAAATAAGGATGATATGAAAAGAGAATTTCAGAAATGAGTAGCCAGAGAAGGAAATGAAATAAACAGGGTTAATCCTGAGCTTCTGACTGCTGATGAAATGGTTAAAAGCAGGAGAAGAAAAAATCTGAAGTGGATGATGAAATGGGTACAACTGATGATTGAAGGAAGCACTTGATCCCCAAATATTTCTTGCACATTCCCACCTCTTAGAGATGGAGCAAGAAACACCATAGATAACCAAGTAATGTTAGAAAAAAGGTAAGTATTTCAATTAAGTAACTTTGCTCTTTCATATCACTTTCAAATCTATAATCAGTGAAGTCTTTTAAATTTATAAATAATTATCTGTTTTTCCCAGATCTGATGTAATTCAGAAGGTATTTAACCATGAGGAACCATACAATGGTGATGACATTCATTCTTCTAGGATTGGTAGATGACTCCAAATACCAAATTGTAATTTTCCTTTTTCTATTTCTAGAATATTTATTTGACATCACTGGAAACCTGACTATCATTTTGCTCACTGTTGTGGATTCCCACCTGGAAGTATCCATGTATTTCTGCCTTCAGAATTTCTCCTTCTTAGAAATCTCTTTGACATCTGCCTGTATCCCTAGATTCCTAGTCAGAATTGTGACTATGGTTAAAACAATTCCCTATCATGCTTGTTTAACCAACTATTTTTTCTCATCTTTTTGGGTGCATCAGAGTTTTTCTGTCCACTGCCATGTCCTATAACTGCTATGGGGCCATCTGCAAATTCCTTCATTATGCAAACATTATGAACAATGAAGTGTGCATGCCTTCCTTAGCTCTTAGTTGAGGGGGTTGTTAACAATCACTCCTGGACTTACCATGAGCCTAGAGTTGGAATTCTGTGATGCCAATATTATTGACCACTTTGCCTATGACTATTCTCCTGTCTTGAAACTCTCCTGCACAGACAAACAAGTCAAAGAATTGTTAAGTTTTATCTTAGCCATTGTCATACTCCTGGTTTCATTGGCCTTGGTGATACCTTCCTATGCAAATATCATAAGAACAATTCTGAAGATCCCATCTTCCCAGGAGAGAAAAAAAGTCTTTTTCTATGTCTTCCTCCCACATGACTGCTGTGTATATCTCTTATGACAGCTGCACTTTTATGTATATTAAACCTTCTGCAGAGAAAAAGGAATCTTTAAACAAGGGAGTGACATTACTCAACATTTCAGTTGCACCAGTTTTAAATCTTTTATATGTACTCTAAGAAATAAACAATGAAACAAGCCCTAAAGGATAAATTTTTAAAACGGTCTTTATTACCCTAAAATAACTTTGCCTTTTATAAAAGCATACCAATAAATCTTATTGAAAATTGCAACACATATCAGTGCTTTTAATGCATGCATTTTTTTTTTTTAACTTTAACACAATGATAGTGACTGGAGCACACTGAAGCAGTCATTTAGTGATAGTATCTGTATCGGTGACATTTCCTTAATGCAATATCACATAATTTTTTCAACTTAATTGTCTGATTTTGCTCAACCTCAATATATTCCACCATGAAATTGATTTAGAAATCCAATGTTTCTATGTTCTTTTAGCATGCATCTGCCCAGAATATAGACCATTATTGATTTGACAATTCATAATCTGAAAATTAAATTAAATGCTACATGTAACACTATATTAGTATCTTTATGTCTCCATTCACTTCTACATTCAACTTCCTTTACCTTTAGATTTTGTTCTCCATTTATTCATTTGTGACCTCACTTGGTTCACTATTAATTTTTCATTTACATGTCCTGAAATTTGTTCGAGCATGGCTGTTTTGCAGTCACATGAATGTAACCGGCATTTAACCAGCCTACAAGAATTTATTCATAAACAATCATTGATGAAATCTCCATCTAGACACCACTCAGAAGGTAAATAGAAGTTGTCATAAGAAATTCTGAAAAATTATTTTGCTAAGTTCATATACCAAGACTACTAAAATCACCTCTTCTGTAAAGTGAATGATCCTACTCCTAGGATATTTCTGTTTCTTCTTTGACCTCTTTTAGTTTTTGCTTTATGAACAAAGATACTATGTCATTTGGTGCATAGGTATTACATCTTCATTGTGAATGCCACCATTTAATAGTATAAATAATTTGTTTAATGCTTTTTTGACCCAAATTCTAAACTTACTTTACATATGATTGTGATTTTTCTCTCATGCCTCCATTCCCTCAGTAGGAAACATCTCTAATAAATTAAACTGATTTCTGCTTTTTAGCCCATTGTTCACGTTCATTTTGATGCCAAGCCTGGAACTCATCTAAAATGCTTCTGGAAAGAATCTGTTCTGCTTTTGATATGCTGAAATCTAATTTCCTCTCTTGATTTTTCTAGATTTTCAAACCCATAAGATTTCCATATTTCTGATAGTTTTCCAGTAATTTAAATATTGATGATAAACTAAATTGCATAAAAAGTATGCCATCAGTATACTTTTTCTTAATATTCATTAAAATTCTTATTGTTGGTAGTCATCTCCCTCTATTAAAAACTAAACAAAAATTAACAAATTCTGTCTTAAACATGAATTTCTAAAATATCTTTAAAATATTTGCTTCTTCATGTTTCAGTAAAAAGATTAACTGCTTGTATTTTTGAAAGAGTTGGATTATATTTTCTAATGACTGCAGTTAGTTTTTAAGAGTACACTGGACTCTCTTATTTTGCTTCATAGATCTAAATTTTCCAGCTATTTCAGTCTTTTTGATGGTGGAGTTATAGCTTCCATAACCATAAATTTATTTATTCCAATGTCTTTATTCCAAGACAATAAATTCCTATTGCTTAAGTCAATGCTTTGTGTTGTTTTTGTCATAGCAGCCGGGCAAACTAAGACAAATCCCAATCACCATAAAAACCCCAAGGAATTCTCATTTTGTGGGTAAGGAACAATTTGTTGTCATTTTGTTGTGTGTATGGCCTCATCGGTCTTGACATATGAACTAAATTTTCTCAAGCATCCACCCATTTTGATTCTTTGTGGTGTCTACAACAATTATCATTGTAATCATTGTAATCAAGGTCCTATAGAGGATGAACACAAGGAATTTTCTTCCTTTGCTGTTGCTTGCTGATTGGCTCTCTTATGTGCTGGGGAGCAGGTGTTTTGATCTATGCTGCTTTGTGCTGCATTTGCTGACAACTATAAAGCCAGAGTTACAGATTTAACTAACCTGAGTCAGAAGTTTGGATAATTGCCTTATAGAGACAGACATATGAGATTAGGGTCCTCCTTAAAGTGGGCCTCAGTCATGCTTCTCAACCCAGATATATCTGTGTGTTTGAGGATGAATAATTTCTATTGCAGCAGAGATGTGAAAAATACATAGCTAAGGGAAGTGACACTTACCTTCTGAGTAATGACTATATGTCTCAACCAGGCATTGGCCCTCATTCTCTATAGTGCTTAGGGAAAGATTTTTAGCTTCTGTGATACATTGGCCCATTGAATGGTTTTTCATGAAAGTATAGGCATTAGGAGAAGAAAATGTAATCATTAAAGAGAAACAAAAGTCATTATGTAGTATGGTGAGTTTGGCTCTCCTAAGATCAGATGGCTAACTAAAACCCTACAAAATGCCTTTTTGCTGCTGAATGCTATGCAACAAAGAGCTT
>JAQZBX010062983.1:0-16762 GCA_029593785.1 Cabassous unicinctus
CAAAAAATCCTTTTTTAAAAGAAATTATTCTTTTTTCCTTTTATCACTGTATTATCGGATGTCCAGTGTATCATGACACCTTCCCCCTCTCATTCCCCAGTGTCTCCCAAATTTCAATTTAATTTTCAAAGAAGTTTTAGGTCACAGCAAAGTCACACATGGAATACTAGAGACTCCCACATACCCAACCTCCCCTCCCCTTCCCCACCCCATATTAAAACCTTTATTTTTTTTTTATGCATGTTAGCATTGTTATAACTGTTATACAGATAGTAAAATATAGTAACTAAAAATTTTCAATAGTTTACAGTATAGTTTACAATTTAGATTGTACAGTTTAATAATTTTTTATGATATTTACCATGTCCTGTGTCCATTAATGTAAGGTAATGAAGAATATTTCCCATGACCACTACATACCCCATTTGATCTTTTCTGTTCCTTCCTCCCCACCCCCTGGGGCATATGACTCTTCCCTGTCTTGGCTCATGGGATGACAAGATTCACAGTTACATGCCCTGGGTATTCTAACCTGCCCTTCCTAATCTACCCACCTGTTAATCTTGTACCACCGAACCCAGTAAAATCTCTACCCACCTGTCCTATCCTTCAATATGTAACTATACTCTTTCAATTTACCATAGATAATGTCCATATGGGTGATGGCTCACAACCTACCCTTCTTTCTCTCTCCCTTGTTAGCCTGTCTTTCAGGCAGTGGTTCTCAGAAACTGTTAACTTTCCTCAATTCAAATCAATGAGGTCATAAACTGTTCATCCTTCAATGCCTGCCTTGCTTCATTCAACATAAGGTCTTCAAGATTCATCCATGTTATTCCATGTGTTAGCACTTTATTCCTTCTAACAGCTGAGTAATATTCCATTGTATGTATATACCACATTTTGCTTATCCATTCGTCTGTTGTTGGGCACCGGGGCTGATTCCAGCTTTTGGCAATTGTGAACAATGCCTCTATGAACATTGGTGTGCATATATCTGTTCGTGTCTTTGCTTTCAGTTCTTCTGGGTATATACCCAGTAGTGGAATTGCTGGATCCTATGGAAGATCTATTGTTAGTTTTCTGAGGAATTGCCAAACTGTCCTCCACAGTGGCTGGAGCATTCCACAATCCCACCAGCAGTGGATGAGGGTTCCTATTCCTCCACATCTTCTCCAACACTTAGAGTCTGCTGTTTTTTTAATAGCTGCCAGTCTGATGGGTGTAAGATGGTATCTCATTGTGGTTTTGATTTGCATTTCCCTAATAGCTAGCGATGTCGAGCATTTTTTCATGTGTTTTTTAACCATTTGTATTTCTTCCTTGGAGAAGTGTCTTTTCAGGTCACTTGCCCATTTTTTAAATGGGTTGTAAATGGGAATTTAAGTAAGATTAGGTCAATATGCAAAAATCAATCTTATTTCTGTATAATTTAGCAATATCACCAAAAAATACCATTTAAAAGAGCATAAAATATGTAATACTTAGAAATAAATTTAATAAAATTGTTTAAGTCTGCACTAAATGTTAATCATACATTTTTGAGAGATAGTAAAGAGGAAACAAATAAATGGTAAACTATATCATGTTCATGGATTGGACAAATCAATCTTGTTGAAATGTCAATATACTTTTAATGCAATCTAAATGAAAATCCCAACAGGCTTTTTACAGAAGTTGACAAGCTATTTCTAAAATTTTTATGGAAATGTGAAAGTCCTAGGATAGCCAAAAAAGCAATGTTGTAAAAAACTAAAGTGAAAGACTTGCAAGACCTGATTTCAGTATTTACTGTGAAGTTACAGTAATCGATCAATGTGGTATTGGATCAAGAACAGAAAAATAGGCCAATGGAAAACAATAGAGAGTCTGGAAATTGACATATGCATATATGGTCAGAAAGGAAAAGTTTTCAATAAATTCTGCTGGATAAAAATGAAGGTGAACTCCTCCTTCACACCATGTATAAAAACATCATTTAGCTATAGTTTTACAGCTAAAAACATAAAACTTCTAGAATAAAATGTAGGGTAATATATTCATGGCCTTGGGGAAAGAGTTCTTAGAGAAGACAGCATCAATTATAAATGAAAAAAGTAATACATTGAACATCAAAATTAAAAATTTATGCTTGTCAAAAGTTACCTTTAAGTGAGTGAAAAGGGCAAAATGGAAATGTGTATAAGTGTGTGTGTTTATATATATATGTATATATATATTTTCTTAAACATGATTTAAGAAACTCATGAGGATAGTCCATTATATTTACCTCTATTCGTACCCATTCCAATATGCCTCCCATTTCTGAAGTTTTCTTCTATTATCATTTCCTTTTGTCTAGAAAACTTCTTTTAGCCAATCTTTAAAAATAGGTTTGCTAGCAACACATTCTGTTAGGTTTCCTTTGCCTGAGAATGTCTTTTTCCCCCCTGTATTCCTAAAGTATATTTTCACTGTATATAGATTTAAGATTGACAGTTCTTTTCTTCCAGCACTTAAGAAATGTCGTTCCACTTCATTCTGGCCTCCATGGTTTCAGATGAGAAATCCACTGTCATTTGAATCAGTGTTACTACAGATGGGGGCAGAAGCTTAGCTCACTACTGTTTCCTGATGACACCAGGGGTGGGTAATGGAGAAATGGAGGTGTCAACTAATCCAACCTCCCATAACCTCCTTTGAGCTTGTTGATGCCAGGTGGAGATGGAGGTTCAGCTTCCATCTGGGCCTGGGGATTAGTCTCCTTTCACACTGCCTTGTTAAGTCTCATTGCTGATGGGTGTGGTGGAGGCTTAGCTCACCATTCCACCCTGCTTAGCTCACCATTTGACCCTGCTGACACTGTCCTGACACTGAGCAGGGGGTGGAAGATCATCTCCCCATCATCCCAGTGAAACCATGGGAGAAGGGGCTTTTTTTTTTTTTTTTTTTGCTGGTTTTGGTCTGGAGTAGGGTTGATATTGCCAAAATTATTTTCTATTCTATTGGGTCAACCTTTACCTGGACCTCTGGCTAAAGGAAACGAGCTGTCTTGGAGTTTTCTTTTTTATCTGCACCTGTTGTCTGTTCTGGGTTTGAGGCTTCTGCAACGCACTCTCCAGGGTACATGGGAGGCAGTAAGAAAATCCAAGGAAATCACTGTTGTGTCATTCCTTAATTCCCAAGGTTCCTAGTGTGTCTACCTTCTCCTTTTCAAAGTCTTCCAAAGTCTTCCTATGTCTTCCAAAGTCTTTCTATGCTTGTTTATTTTTTTTTATATCCAGGGTTTTTTCGTTGTAAGAGGGAAGACATGAGAGGAATGGATTTACTCTATCTTGGCAGAAACTGGAAGTTTCATCAGTGCTGTTGAAAGTATAAAATTGTACAACCACTTTGGAAAAATGCTTAGCAGTTTCTCATAAAATTAAACATGTACTTATCTTATGATCTAGCAATTCTGCTCCTAGGTATAGGCTCTAAAGAAATCATATATTCCTGACTATATTCATAGCAGCTTCATTCATAATAGCCGAAACTGGAAACAACCCAAATGCCTATCATAGGAGAATTAACAAATGAATTATGGTATGTTCATATAATGAAATATCACTCAGCTATGTTTTAAAAAATTAATTATTGGTACATGCAACAATATGGAAGAATCTCAAGGTATTATATTAATGAAATAAGCCAGATATAAAAGAAGTCATATACTGTCTGATTCCATTTACTTGAATTTCAATAACAGTCAAAATCAATCTACAGAGACAAAAAAAAAATCGGAACAATGATTGACTGGGAAGGGGGAGGGATGTTAGCTGGAAGTGGCAAGAAGAAATTTTCTTGGGTAATAGAAAAGCTCTATACTTTGGTGGAGTGATGGCTACAGAATCAAAATAAATTGCCCAACTTTTAAAATTACGCTACAGCTCTGCACAATTTACTGCATGCAAATTTTGCCACAATACAAGAAGTAACAAAATAATAATGCTAGACGTATTCTAAAATTGGGGGTAAAAAAGATCTCTACATCTTATTGACTAATAAATTACAAGACAGAAAATTAAGAGTAGAAATACCTTAAGAAAACTGAAAATAGGCCAACAGAATTCAAATCTGTATTGTACAGAAAGATAAAAACACAGGAAATTTAAATGATTTTATGAATGGCCCTATTCAGAAGATTTTCACGAAAAGCAGAGGAAAGGAAAAAAAGAAACATGATGAAAGAGATGATATCATGTAAGATATAAAAATAAAGGATATTTAACATGAAGAAGAGACCAGAAACAAACAGATAAGAATCAAAGATCAAAAGATAAAGTAAATAATGTGCAAACTTAGGGGCCTCCCTATATATCATGCAATATTGAATTAAAAAAACAGCAGATAGACAAATTTTTAATGTCATATATTTTTTTTATTTGAGGAATAAAGAATTTCAATAGAGAAAAATAAAGAATTATATACTTTTATATATGAAGATAGCACATCAATCTGTTAGAAAATATAAGTAAAGTGCAAAAAGTTCTAGATTAAGTATACATTAGTCATGACAAGAAATGTAAATGTATGACAATAAATACATATTTTCTTTACAATGACAACAAAACTTAGTTTTTTTCAAATGTTGTATTCTCCACAAAGTCAGAAAATAAGACAAAAATATTATTCTGTAACTTTCAACCAGTGCAAGAAGAAGCATTACTAATGGATAGAGGAAAAAAATAATTATGTTTACATGTAGTTAATTCTATTATCTATTGAGAAAATTCAAGAAACAAACTATTAAAACGAATAAGTGTTTGTTAAAGTGACTTCTATTAATGATATTAAGAAGAAAAATATTTAGTAACTGTATGTAGAAATGTGTATTTCTCTAGTTCATATTCCCAGTATCCATCAAATATTTGAAGGTGGAGAGGATAATCTCTAAATTATCCTGACCAGAATCATAAGCAAAAATGCTTTTAGATAAATGATGGGCCGTAAATTTTAGGGAGAGCTAAATGAATAAAGGATTTCCCGTGTTCTAACTGTCCTTTAATACTCAGAAGTTAGTTGTATTTTAAGAGCTTTGATGTCAACTATTATTTCAGATTGCAAACTTTTGATGGAAGCTAAATTGTAATTCTTCCTATTTCATTTGGATCCAGCAAGATTAAAGTCATGAAATAAACTGTAACTGCTTCCTAATAATCTGGTATCCTGCCTCCTAATCTATATTCTTTGATGGAAAAATGTTTTAATGGAAAGACAGTAGTCATTGGGCTTTTTGTAGGCTGATACTGTATGGAGAAGAAAGGCAGAATTGAGGATCATGCATAAAACTTACTAAGCTGAAAATTCTCTGGTACCATAGT
Organism: Cabassous unicinctus; assembly: GCA_029593785.1. Taxonomy (NCBI): domain Eukaryota; kingdom Metazoa; phylum Chordata; class Mammalia; order Cingulata; family Chlamyphoridae; genus Cabassous; species Cabassous unicinctus. The sequence continues at coordinate 5,343 of JAQZBX010062983.1, forward strand.
GTTTAATTAATCCCATGTATTAAGATAAATTTTTGGTTGGATTTCACTTGTTTCTTGGGTATTTTGAAATGCAAATAAACTAGTGGAACTAATTTAAGATCTCTCTGTCTGCCCTGAAAGCACTTTTGGCCAGAGGAGCAAAATTTTGCACAGTGTCATCTGTCAGGAAGCATTCGTCCACACACTACACATCTCCAGATGTTTATCATTTGAGTGTTTTAAAAAATGAAAACTACCATCTGTGATTCTTGCCCTCAATCAGAGAGTATTATCAGTGGCTGAAGGTATTCCCAGGCTATTCTTCATGAACAAAGGCAGAGAAGAAGGGGGTATTAATGTTTTACTTCCTTGATTCATTGGTAGCAAGACTTAAATTTTCTTGCAATCGGTCTTTTTTAGTATAATGAAATATTCAAGAATAACACTGTTGCCAACTTAGCATTCATCCTGAGGCCTGAAAATCCAGATTTCATTGGAAAGTTAGGAACCATTACTGGTGCCATGTAAATGAGCTTTCAAGTCTATTGAATAACAAAATCCGTCAAATCTCTGTTCTATTATTTCTCACTTAAAGCTTTTGGCACCAAAGAGAGCCAATGAGTAATGGCATTTAGAGTATAGCACATGTCTAGTCTTGATCATGCTTTGGCAAAGGTTCAAAAGGACATGGCTGAGATGTCCAACAAGCCTCTAATGAGGATGAATTATAGAGCAACTTTGAAAGTCTATCAGAGAGGGCAGTGGAGTTCCTAATGGGAAAGTGAATAGAACTTTCTAGTCAAGAAAAGGATCAGATTATAGAAAACACTACAGGAGCTTCTCATTCATTTATTCATTCTCATTCATTCAACAAGCCTAATGGTACTCTACTATGTGATAGGAATTGAAGTAATTTCAGTGTGGAAAGATCAATAAAATATGGCCTCTGCCCTCAAATTCTTTACTATCTATGTGGGAAAGAAAGGCATATCAAGTGAAAATTATAATACCATGTGGTAAATAGAGAAGTATAATGAGAACAGAGAGGAAAGTAGCCAGATAAGGCTAATTAGGAAGACAAGGTTGAACAGCCTGAAAGTGTGGAGAAGGTTTCTCTGGTGAAGGGGATGTAGGTGATGCGGGGCTAGGGAAAGGATTACAAGGTTGAGGGGACAGTGTGAGCAAAGGCACAGTACTAGGAAAAACATGATGTATGAAAGGAAATTGGAAGCAGCTGTTCAGTGAAGCTGGCTCATAGAGGCAAAAAAAGAATTTGAAAAGTAGATAGGGTGTCACCTCATGGAGGGCCTCCTATGACACTTAAGTTGAGATGTGTTCTGTAGGCAAGGAAGAGCTGAATGTGACATGATCAGATTCATGTCCTCCCTAGACCATCTGGCTGCTGTGGGGAAGATATATCTGAGGGGGAGGGGTTAAAAAGAGCTGAAGTTTTTTGTAGTAGTCCATTAGAAGAACGATGAGTGGTTTAAACCAAGGCAGCAATAGTAACGATAGAGTGAAACAGGTCAATATAAGAAATACTTGGGAAGTAAAATTAGCAGAGCTTAATGATAGATTGGAAGTAGGGAAGAGGGGAGTTGAGGGTAAAAAAAAAAAAAGTTAAGACAAATTCCTAATTTTTATGTTATATATTCAGGTTTCTGTTGGCTATATAGGGCTTATCTCACTGGAGATGTATTTAAGAATTATTAAGATTCATGTGATAGTTGAAACCCATGGGAATGAAAATGATATTCTAGGAGAGATCAGAGTAAGAAGACAACTAAACATGTAATCTTGAGGAATCTCTAAATGAAGGTCACAAATACAGAATTTACAGAAAATATAAGGGAAATCAGAAATTGGCAAGTCACAGAAGCCAAGGCTATGGATAGTTTTGAAAACAGTTGGTGATCATTGGTATTAAACGAAGATGGATACTGAATAGTCTCATTGGGTATGACATTTGGGGAAATCATTGGTTCTACTGACAGCAGTAGAGTGATGATAGAAGCATCCAGTTTGCAATAGGTAGAAAAGTTAACTGTAGGTAAGAAAATGGAGAAAACTCCCTTGGATAGTTTGGATGACTCTTCCAGAGAAATTTAGTAAGTTCTTCTTGTACAATTAATATCCTTCCTCCTTTGGGCCTCAAGGTATAAGCAGACCAGATAGGTACTAGTTATGGTCCAACCATTAGTTTCCTGGAAGGAGGGAGGTAATGAGATCATACACAACAAAACCAGGAGAATGAGATAGATGGTGAAAAGAATGAGAATAGGAAGAAAGTGGAGCAGAAAGGAAATTTCTTCCATTTCCAAGATTCTCCTAAATTCAATTAGGTATAGAGAAGGGCTGAGAGTCTTAGCATGATCTCTTGTGTGCACATAGCAAAAAGTTCATGAGCATATTATTGAAGAACAAGGTCACACATAAATTTCCAAATCCACATGCATTTTACTTAATGTCTGATATATATGCATTACAGGATTTTAAAAATTAACAGATATAAATCTTTTTTTTTTTTTAAGATTTATTTATTTATTTATTTATCCCCCTCTTGCTGCTTGTGTTTGCTGTGTCCATTCACTGTGTGTTTTTTCTGTGTCTGCTTATCTCCCCCTTGCTGTGAGGTCTTGCTGCATCAGCCCACCGCGCCGCGCGGGCCGGCCTGCCCTCACAAGGAGGCCCCGGGAAGCGAACCCAGGGCCTCCCATATGGTAAACGGGAGCTCTATCGATTCAGCCACACCCGCTTCCCAGATATAAATCTCTTAACATAACTTTTGCCAAAAGTTCTTGATATTATTTCATATATCTCTTAGAGTTCTGAGATAGCGGATCCATGAGAGGGGTGAAGAGCAAGAGAGTAGGCAGGAAGAGACTAATCCTTGAAACTAATGATGTGGGGCAATGCATTGATGATTGTATTGTTTGTGTCACTATAGGAACCAAGATTTGGTATTGACGTGTATATAAACAGTAATGTATTATTTATGTAGTTATTCTCTCTAATGAAGTATAGCCTAGAATATTCTCTGATTCATTCATAAGAAAGATATGTATGATAATGTAGTAACCATATATTAATACCTCAAAAATATTTATGATTTTAAAATCTAATGCAAACATTTGGATTTAGATAATTTAAAAACAGGGCAAACTCTCATATATTCTTGCCTTCATTCACATATTTGACAAGCCTTTCAAGGTATCTACTAAACTTTAGAAGATCAGTAGCTATAGAGGCTACTAAAATAGTGCTAGTGGAGGAAGTAGAAGATATTATTACTCCTTCTTCAAATTTTAAACTAGTTGAGGATACCTGAAAACTATAAGAAAAACAGTTAAGAATTAAGAGAAACTAATGAGGGTATGATAGCATGAAGTATATTTTATTTATTCTAATGACAAAGAAATAAGGATTGATTATTAAAGTAAATCGACAGCCAGGTTTCCCAGGGGGTAAAAGAGTATGAACAAAGATGTTGAGATAGGTTGTGATAAGGAAACTGATGAGCTTTTGGACTGGAGAAGTAGAACCGACTACTGTGTTTATTCTTGTTCTTAGTTGTCAATTCCGTTAGGCTGCATTTCTTTGGATAAAAAGGATCAAAAACTTGGTCTTGGGTAAAGTACCTTGAAATCTTAGGATGTCCTCTCTGAGATTGTTAGCTAAACCAAAGAGAAATTGGTGTATTTTATAAGTAAATATCATTAAACATTTAGAGCCAACTAAGATTTCAAACATAAAGTACAAGTATCATAGAAGTCAATATACCCTGCCTCTGTCCCGCTGTTTGGGTCCTTTTTGACACTTTCCACAGTTGCTCATCAGACAGCCCCCAGCAACCAAAATGGTGAAGCAGATTGAGAGCTGGGAAGATTTTCAGGCAGCCTTGAACAGTGCTGGAGATAAACTTGTAGTAGTTGATTTCTCAGCCACATGGTGTAGGCCTTGTAAAATGACCAAGCCTTTCTTTCATTCTCTCTCTGAAAAGTATAACAAGGTGGTGTTCCTTGAAGTAGATGTGGATGACTGTCAGGATGTTGCAGCCCACATTTCAGTTTTATAAAAAGGGACAAAATGTGGGTGAATCTTCTGGTGCTAATAAGGAAAAGCTTGAAGCCACCATTAATGAATTAAGCTAATCATGTTTTCTGAACACATAACCAGCTGTCAGCTGTAAAACTTAATTTGTAATTTTTTTATTTCAAAAAAGATCACATATGAAGACTATATACCCAACTGCCATCTGGTTATAAATGACAATAAAATATTAATTCTACCCTTAAAAAAAAAAGTCAATATCCGGCATTATTTCAATTAGATTGGAAGAAAAGTTATGACTTCCAATTTTTGGTCTTTAAAATTAAACAGCTGGTTGATCACGATGGCAGCAGAGTTCCAATCCTCACCAAATCTTTGAACAACCAGAAAAAACTGGCAGAGCCATCTTCCTCAGAACTTAGGAAAACAGTAAAAAGCATGATAGTAACTGGGCAAGTGCCGAATCAAGAAAACACAGTTTTAAAAACCATAGGAGAAGTTTGTGGTGCCCTTGCTGGCCCCTCCCACAACCTTCCCTAGCCTGGTGAGGAGCTGGCATGTTGCTCCTGCTGTCGGTCTCTCATGCTGTCTGGAGGGAACAAAGTAACCCCTATGCATATACTGGGCGTCTGTATGTAGGGGCCATGCTGTCAGTTGGCATCCTGAAAGACTGAACCAGGAAACTCATCTCTGGCTCACCTTCCTAGAACTTACAAGCCTGCAGGCAGAAGCATCTAAAGCAATGTGAGAAACCATTCAATTGAGAGGCCTGAGGCAAATGACTACCAGCTTTAAGAGATATAATATAGCATCTGCAATGGCCATCCCAGGGAATGGAGAGAGTCTGCAGCTGCAAGCAGGATAATCCCATCCATCTTCCCCATGGGATATAAGCCCCCTCTCAATTAGAGGTGGACTGGACATCACCATCCCAGATTCCTCAGGATGGGGGGAAGAGCTATGGACTAGAGTGGACATACTGGTATTCTACTATAGACATATTGTGATTCAAGCAATGGAAGAAATTACAACATTGTTGTGGAGCCAGTGGCCACTGGAGGCTCTGGGGGCAGGGAGAGGGAAAAGCAGTTGTAATACAGGGGCTTTTTCGGGACTTGGGAATTGCCCTGAGTGACATTACAATGGCAGATATAGGCCATTTTATATCATCATATAACATACAGAACTGTGTGGGAGAAAGTGTGGTCTACAATGTGGCCTATGGTCCATGCTTAATGGCAAAGCCCCAGGGTGTGTTTATCAATTGCAATTAATGTGCCACACTAATGAAGGATGTTTATGTGGGAGGTTGTGGGAGGTGTGGGAGGTAGGGCATATGGGAATCCCTATATTTTTTGTGTAACATTTATGTAATCTATTTAAAAAATAATAAATAAAAGCAGATACAGGAAAAAAATATATATAGCATCTGGGTGTGGGGGAGTGAAGGGGAAATTTGGATACCTGTAAACCAAGAATTCCTAAGGCCGTGAGAGAGTGCAGGCCAAGACAAGACAAGACACAGGCTCAAAAAAGATAGAGAGGAGCCTGCACTTTCATCTCAAGCTGATCTTCTGGATAGGAGGGTTTAACTCAGAAGGAGAGCACCAGTCAAGGCAGAGCCAATTGCAAGGACTGTGGAATGTGTTTTTAATGTTTGTTTTTGTTAGCTGTTGGTGCTCAAGAAAATCTCTCTCATATAACAAGCTGGATATAATCTTAAGGAGCAGAGAGAACAAGGACTAAACTGAGGGTTAACACTTAAATCAGTAAAATGTATACTGTGAAATAAAATATTACAAGACATGCAAAGAAAAAAGAAATGATGGCCTATCAAAATGAACAAGATAAAAATTTAGAAAATAACAACAACAACAAAAGGCCAGATTTTGGACATACCAGACAAAGACTTTTAAAAAATTATCTTAAAATATACTCAAAAAGATAAAGGAAAACACAAATAACTAAAGGATATCAGGAAAACAATGAATGAACAATGTAAGAATCTCAATAAAGAGAAAATTTAAAAAGGAACCAAACAGAAATACTGATAACTGAAATTAAAAATTACCTAGAATCTTTCAGTAGCCCATTAGATCTGGTAGAAGAAAGAATCAGTTAACTTAAAGACTAGAAAATTGAAGTGATTCAGGCAGAAGAGCAGAAAGACAGAATGAAAAGTATATAGAGCTTAAGAGATCTGTGGGACACCATCAAGTGTATCAATATATGAATTGTGGGAGTCCCAGAAGGAGAAGAAAGATAGAAAGGGGAAGAGAACTGTTCAAAGAAATAATGGCAGTAAACTTCCCAAATATAGCAAACAACATGAATATATACATTCAAGAAGCCCAACAAGCCTCAAAAAGGATAAACTTGAAGAGAACCACATCCAATCTCATAGTAGTAAAATTGTCAAATGCCAAGTACAAGGAGAGAGTTCTAAAGCTTCAAGAGAAAAGCAATGTGTTATGCACAATGGAGCCCCAATGAGATTCAACACAAACCATGGTGGCAAGAAGGCAGTAGGATGACATGTTTAAAGTGCTGAAATAAAACAATTGCCAACCAAGGATTTTATATCTGATTAGACTGTCTTTAAAAAATGAGGGGGAGATCAAGACATTGTCAGGTAATCAGAAACAGAGATTTCATCACCACTAACCTGCTCTAAAAATAATGCTTATGAGAGTTCTTCAGACTGAAAGGAAAGTACATTAGACAGTAGATCCAAGAAGCATAAAGAAACAAAGATCTCTGGTAAAGGTAACTATTTGAGGAACATGAATGCCAGTACAGTAGCAATGTTTTTTTTTTGTTTTTTTTTTCGGTTTGTAACTCCACTTTTTACTTCTTACAAATTATCAAAGGCAAACACATTAAAATTAATAAAAAATCTATGATTTTGTGTATGCAATGTATAATTTGTAACAAGGACAACAACGAGGAAGACAGAGAGGTATAGGAATGGTGTTAAGCAATGGTATTAAAGTTATGTTGGTAGCAAATCAAGTATGATGGTTATAGATTTAGGAGGTTAAATTTAAGCCCCATGGTAACCACAAAGAAAAGAACTGGAAAATGTATACAGAAGGCAAAAAGAAAGGGATCAAAATGGTACACACACAAAAAAATCAAATATACATGAAAGTAGGCATTCATGGAAAAACTGAAGGCCAAAAAAGGTATAAGTATTACAAAGACAAAACTAGCAAAATTGCAAAAGAAAGTCTTGTATTATGTAGTTACTTTAAATATAAATGGATTAAACTCTCCAGTCAAAAATCATAGACAGGCAGAATAGATAAAAATGCATCAGCCAAACTATATGCTGTTTTCACCTTAATTTGAAATATTCATATAGGTTGAAAATAAAAAGATGGAAAAAAGTATTCCATGCCAACAATAGCCAAAAGACAGTTAGGTTAGCTATGCTAATATCAGGTAAATTAGGCTTTAAATTAAAAAAAAAATTGTTAGAAGGGGTAAAGGCCACTATCTACTGATAAAGGGGACAATTCAACAAGAAGACATAACAATTATAAATATATATGCACTTAATAGCAGAATCCCAAAATATATGAGCAGTTATTGATAGATTTTAAGGGACCATAGGTGGTTCTACATCAGTAGTAGGAGATGGCAATATACCACTTTCAGCAATGGATAGATCGCTAGACAGATGATCAGTAAAGAAATAGACTTGAATGATACAAGAAACCAACTTGAATTAATGTCAATCCTGTTTAAACTCTTCCAAAAAATTGAAGAGGAGGAATCTTTCTCCAACTTATTCTATATGAGGCCAGTATTACACTAATAACAAAGCCAGATAAAGATACCACAAGAAAAGAAAATTACAGACCAATTTCCCTTGTAAACATAGATGGAAAAATCTTCAACAAAATACTAGATTCAGTTTGCCAAATCTAACAGCACATTAAAAGAGGTATACACCATGATCAAGTGGGATTTAGTCCAGGTATTACAAGGGTAGTTCAAAATAAGAAAATCAATAGGTAATATACCATCTTAATCGAAAAGTGGGAAAAAATACTCATGATCATCGCAATTGATACAGAGAAAACGTTTGAGAAAATCCAGCACCATTTCTTGACAAAGAAAACTAGCAATAGAAGGAAAATTCCTCAACATGATAAAGAACATATATGGATAAGCCACAGCTAACATACGCAATGGAGAAAGACTGAAAGTTTTCCCAGTAAAATCAGTAACAAGATAAGGGTACCCACTGTCATCACTCTTTTTTTTTAAAGATTTATTTATTTATTTGTTTGTTTATGTGTTTATTTATCCCCCCTTGCTGCTTGTGTTTGCTGTGTCCATTTGCTGTGTGTTTTTTCTGTGTCTGCTTATCTCCCCCTTGCTGTGAGGTCTTGCTGCATCAGCCCACCGTGCCACGTGGGCCGGCCTGCCCTCACAAGGAGGCCCCGGGAAGCGAACCCGGGGCCTCCCATATGGTAAACGGGAGCTGTATCGATTGAGCCACACCCGCTTCCTGTCATCACTCTTATTCAACACTTTTCTGAACTTTTGAGCCAGAGCAATTAGGCAAGAAGAAGAAATAAAATACATCAAAATTGGAAAGGAAGAAGTATTACTTTCCCTATTTGCAGATTACATAGTCCTTTGTATAAATCCTGAAAAATCCACAGCAAAGCTACTAGTTCTAATAAACAAATTGAGCAAAGTGATGGAGTACAAGATTAATATGCAAAAACCTGTAGTATTTTTATACATTAATAATAATGATCTGAATAGGAAATCAAGAAAAAATTCCATTAACAATAGCAATTAAAAGAATAAAATAGCAATAAATTTAACCAAGAATGTAAAGAACTATACACAGAAAAAGAAACAATTGCTGAATAAATCAAAGAAGATCTAAATAAATGGAAGGACATTCTGTGCTCATGGGTTGGAAGACTAAATATTGAGATGTCAATTCTACCCAAAGCTATTTACAGATTCCATGCAATATAAGAAAGATTCCAATAGCCTTTTGAAAAGATGGAAAAGGCAATCATTAAGTTTATATGGAAGAATAATGATTCCTGAATAGCCAAAACACCTTGAAAAAGAAGGTGGAGGACTCATGCGTCCCAATTTTACACTTACTACAAAGCTGCAGTAATCAGGACAGCATGGTACTGGCACAAGGATAGATATGTAGATGAACAGAATCAAACTGAGAGCTCAGAAATAAACTCTCACATATATGGTTAATTGATTTTAGACAAGGTTGCCAAGTCCGCTCAATGGGGAAAGAATAGTCTCTTCAACACATGGTTCAGGGAAAACTGGATGTACATATGTAATAGAATGTAGGTAGATTCATACCTCACATGATATATAAAACTTACCTCAAAATGGATCAAAGACCTAAATATAAGAATCAAAATTATAAAATTCCTAGAAGAAACTTTTAGGAACTTTCAGGCATAAAGTCCAAGAAACAAAAGAAAAAATAAATAAATGGAACCTTGTTAAAATAAAAAAAAACCCACTTTTGTACATCAAAGGACTTCATCATTAAAACACAGAAACACAACCTAGAGAATGGGAGAAACTATTTGGAAACCACGTATCTGCTAAAGGTTTAATATCCATAATATATGAAGAAATCCTACAACTCAACAGTAAAAAGACAACCAAATTTTAAAAATGGGCAAAAGATTTGAATGGATATTTCCTCAAAGATGATATACAAATGACCGATAAACACATAAATGTCATTAGCCATTAGGGAAATGCAGTTTAAACAACGAGATATACAAATGACCAATCAACATCAATGTCATTAACCATTAGGGTAATGCATTTCAAATCACGGTGAGATACCATCTCACACCCACTACAAAGTCTACATGTGAACTGTGGTCTATGCATAGTGGCAAAGCCCCAGTATGTGTATATCCATTGCAGGTGATGTGCCACACTAATGAAAGAGGTTTATGTGAGATGTTATGGGAGGTATGGGAGGTGGAGATCACGGGAATCCCTGTAATTTTTGTGTAACATCTATGTAATCTAAGCATCTTTTAAAATATATATGAAAAATAAATTAATTAAAAAAAAATAACACAGAATAACAAGTGTTGGGGAGGTTACAGAGAAATAGGAAAACTTGCTCATAATTGGTTGAAATGTAAAATGGTGCAATCACTGTGGAAGACATTTTGGCAGTCCCTTAGGAAGTTAAATATACAATTTGACCCAGCAATCCCACATCTAGTTATTTACCCAAAAGAATTGAAAGCTAGGATGCCAACGGGTATTTGAACACTAATGTTCTTAGTGGCATTATTCACAATTGCCAAAATATTTAAACAACCCAAGTGTCCATCAAACAATGAATGAATAAACAAAATGTGACATATACATACAATGAAATATTATTCAGCTATAAAAAGGAATAAATTCTGATACCTGTAACAACATAGATGAACCTGTAAGACCTCATGTTGAGTGAAATAAGCCAGGCACAAAAGGACAAATATTATACTATCTCACTGATTCTAAATAATTAGAACAAGCAAACTCTATTGAGTCAGAATCTAGAATAAAGTTTACCAGGGGATGGGGTAGGGATAGGAAATGGGAAGTTAAGGCTTAAAATGTCCAGGCTTCCGATTCAGTATGATGGAAATGTTTTGTTAATGGATGGTGGTGATGGTATCACAGCATTTTGAATTTAATTAACACCACTGAGTTACATATGTAAATGTGGTTAAAAAGGGAAAGTTTAGTTTGTATGTATGTTACTAAAATAAATTTTTTAAACACCCATAGGATAGTACAACACAAACATTGAATCCTAAGGCAAACTATGAGCCATAGTTAAATGTATAATTATAATAATATTGTTTAATCAATTGTAACAAAGTTATCACACTAATGCAGTGATAATAATCGGGAAAACTGTGTGAGGAGAGTATATTTGCACTCTATGCTTTCTGCATGATTCTTCCATAAGCCTACAATGTCCCTAAAAAGTAAATTAAACTGACAGATGATGCTATTTTTTCTCAAATTTTATTAGCTTTTATTTTGTAATGACATGAACTTAAGTCAATGTCAACTATTTTATCAAAACCTCTGCTTCAGAGATTGCCATATATTACTTGGTACTCACTGTTTGAAGATTTTGAGTCTACTTGCAATTTATATTAAAGAATGAACAGGAAAATGCACATTAATTACTCCCTAAGTTCTCTTGTCCTTGTATTTACAACACTCAGTAAGCAGTATCCCCCAATAGTGAAAACACCAATAATGAATTCTTGTATTTCAGTGAGTCAATAGAGAAAAGCTTGAGATTAATTTGGGTCTGCTGTCAAATGCCATCTGTCAAATTCAATGTTTGTTGC
>JAQZBX010062984.1:0-16773 GCA_029593785.1 Cabassous unicinctus
CTAATTGCTCTAGTTAGAACTTCTAGCACAATGTTGAATAACAATGGTGACAGTGGGCATCCTTGTCTTGTTCCTGATCTTAGAGGGGAAGCTTTCAACCTTTCCCCATTGAGTATGATGTTGGCTGTGGGTTTTTCATAAATTCCTTTTATCAGATTGAGGAATTTTCCTTCTATTCCTATCTTTCAAAGTGTTTTCATCAAGAAACGATGCTGGATTTTGTCAAATGCCTTTTCTGCATCGATTGAGATGATCATGTGTTTTTTTCCCTTCAGTTTGTTAATGTGGTGTATTATGTTAATTGACTGTCTTATGTTGAACCACCCATGCATACCAGGAATAAATCCCACTTGATCACGATGTATGTCTTTTATTTATTTATTTATTTATTTATTTATTTATCTATCTATCACCCCCCTTGCAGCTTGTGCTCACGGTGTCTATTTGCTTTTGCATTTTTCTGTGTCTGCTTGTCTCCCTTTTGTTGCATCATCTTGCCGTGCCAGCTCACCGCACCACACAGGCCGTCAGCTCACCATGCTGCACAGGCCATCAGCTCACCGCACCGTGTGGGCCTGCTTGCCTTCACCAGGAGGCCCTGGGAATTGAACCCAGGGCCTCCCATATGGTAAATGGGAGCCCAACCAATTGAGCCACAGCCGCTTCCCGATGTAAAAGTCTTTTGATATGCTGTTGGATTTCATTTGCAAGTACTTTGTTAAGAATTTTTGCATCTATGTTCATTAGAGAGATTGGTCTGTAATTTTCTTTTCTTGTAGTGTCTTTATCTGGCTTTGGTATTAGGGTGATGTTGGCTTCATAAAATGTGTTGGGTAATTTTCCCTCCTCTTCAATTTTTTGGAAGAGTGTGAACAGGATTGGTGTTAATTCTTCTCAAAACGCTTGGTAGAATTCACCTGTGAATCCATCTGATCCTGGACTTTTCTTCATTGGGAGATTTTTGATGACTGATTCAATCTCTTTGTTTGTGTTTGGTTTGTTGAGTTCTTGTATTTCTTGTAGCATCAGTGTAGGTTGTGCATTTTTATGAATTTCTCCATTTCATCTATGTTGTCTAGTTTGTTGGCATACAGTTTCTCATAATACCCTCTTGTGATCCTTTTTATTTCTGTGGGGTCAGTTGTAACCCCCCCCCTTTCTATTTCTGATTGTATTTATTTGCATCTGCTCTCTTTTTTTTCTTTGTTAGTCTAGCTAGGGGGTTGTCAATTTTATTGATCTTTTCAAAGAACCAGCTTTGGATATTGTTTATTTTCTCTATTGTTCTTTTGTTCTCAATTTCATTTATTTCTACTCTAATATTTATTATTTCTTTCCTTTTGCCTGCTTTGGGATTGGTTTGCTGTTCTTTTTCTAGTTTCTCTAGTTGTTCAGTTAAATCTTTGAATTTAGCTCTTTCTTCTTTTCTAATATAGGCATTTGGGCTATAAATTTCCCTCTCAAGACTGCCTTCGCTGGTATTGATAAGTTGTGTTCTCATTTTCATTTGTCTCAATCTATTTACTGATTTCACTTGCAATTTCTTCTTTGACCCACAGATTATTTAGGAGTGTGCTGTTTAGCATCCACACATTTGCAAATTTTCCCCTTTCCCATCTATTACTGATTTCCAGTTTCATTCCATTATGATCTAAGAAGGTGCTTTGTATAATTTCAACCGTTTTATATTTATTGAGAGCTACATTGTGCTGTAACATATGGGCTATCCTGGAGAAAGATCCATGGGCACTTGAGAAGAATATACAACCTGATGAGTTTGGATGCAATGTTCTGTATATGATTGTTAGGTCTAACTCATTTATCATACTGTTCAAGTTCTCTGTTTCCTTGTTGATCTTCTGTCTAGTTGTTCTATCTAATGATGGGAGTGGGGTGTTGAAGAAGTCTCCAATGATTATTGAAGAGATGTCTATTTCTCCCTTCAGCTTTGCCAGAGTTTGTCTCACATATTTTGGGGCACACTGATTAGGTGCATAGATATTTATATCTTCCTGGTGGATTTTCCCTTTTATTAATATATAATGGCCTTCTGTATCTCTTACAACATTTTGCATTTAAAGTCTGTTTCATCTGATATTAGTACAGCTACCCCTGCTCTTTTTTTGGTTACTATTTGTGTAGAGTATTTTTTTCCAACCTTTCACTTTCAGTCTGTTTGCATCCCTGGTTCTAAGGTGAATCTCTTTTAAGCAGCATATGGATGACTCATGTTTTCTTATCCATTCTGTCAGCCTATATCTTTTGATTGGGGAGTTTAATCAATTTATAGTCAATGATATTACTGTAAATGCATTATTTACTTCTACCATTTTATTCTTTGGTTTTCATATGTCATGTCTTATTTTTGTCTGTTTTTTACTCTTTTGGTTATCCTTTCTGCTATTCTTTCTTCTATACTCTCCACCAAGCCTCTCTCTCCTGTCTTTTTCTTTCAGGCTTTAAGGCTTCCTTTAATATTCCTGCAAAGGTGGATTCTTTTATACAAACTCTCAGTTTCTGTTTGTTTGTGAATATTTTATACTCACCTTCATATTTGAAGGACAGTTTTGCTGGATAAAGAATTCTCAGCTGGCAGATTTTCTCTTTTAGTATCTTAATTGTATCATACCACTGTCTTCACACCTCCATGGTTTCTGATGAGAAATCCATGCTAAGTCTAACTGTGCATCCTTGTACATGATAGTTTGCTTCTCCCTTGCTGCTCTGAGAATTTTCTCTTTATCTTTGACATTTGATATTTTGAGTAGCATGTGTCTTGGAGTAGGTCTATTCGGATTTATTCTGATTGGGGTACGATGCACTTCTTGGATATGAAAGTTCATTTCTTTTGTGAGAGCTGGGAAATTTTCAGCTATTATTTCCTCAAATACTCTTTCTGCCCCTTTTCCCTTCTTTTCTCCTTCTGGAACTCCCATGACACGTATGTTGTTGTGTTTCATGTTGTTTCAACTCCCTGAGCCCCTGCTCAATTTTTTCCATTCTTTTCTCTCTTCAATTTCAGCTGTTCTGTCTTCAGTATCACTTATTCTTTCTTCTGTCATTTCGAGTCTGCTGTTGTATGCCTCTAATCTGTTTTTTTTTAAAGATTTATTTATTTATTATTTATTTATTTATTCCCCCTTTGTCGTTTGCGCTCACTGTACTGCTCTCTGTGTCTGTTCATTGTGTCCTCTCTGTGTCTGCTTGCCTTCTTTTTTTTTAATTTTTTAGGAGGCACCAGGGACTAAACCCGGGACCTCCCATGTGGGAAGGAGGCATGCAATCATTTGAGCCATATTTGCTCCCTGCTTGTTGTGTCTCTCATTGCATTTCCTCATTGTGTCTCCTTGTTGCATCATCTTGTTGCATCAGCTTGCCGCTCCAGCCCATTGTGTCAGTTTGCTGTTTTGCTCATCTTTAGGAGGCACCGGGAACTGAACCTGGGACTTCCCATGTGGTAGGCGGGCACCCAACTGTTTGAGCCATATCTGCTTCCCCTCTAATGTGTTGTTTTGTTTTTTTTTTATCATTTTTATTCTTTAAATGATACTTAGATTACACAAATGTTACACAAAAAATATAGGGATTCCCATGTGCCCACGTAACAACATTCTTCATTAGTGTGGTACATTCACTGCAATTAATAAATGCATCCTGGGGCACTGCCATTGAGCATGGACCATAGTTTACATTGTAGTTCACACTCTCTCCCACATAATTCTGCAGGCTATGGGAAGATATGTAATAGCATATATCTGTCATTGCAATGCCATTCAGGATGATTCCCAAGTCCCGAAAAAGCCCCTGCATTATACCTGTCTTTCCCTCCCCCTGCCCTCAGAGCCTCCAGTGGCCACTGCCTCCACATCAATGCTGTAATTTCTTCCATTGCTAGAATCACAACAAGTCTATTGTATTGATCTATATTGATCTCACCTATTGTGTCTTTCATTCCCATGAGCTCTGTTACTTTTCTTTTCTTTTTTTTTCTTTTTTTTATTTTTTTTTATGGTTTTTTTTTATTGTTCATAAAAATCAAGATTTTTCACAGTACATATCAATATTTGTAAAATGATATATAAATATATATGTATTACTTTTCTATTAGGATTTCAAACTCTTCTTTGTGATTGCTCAATGTCTTCTTGATATTGTTTATCTCTTTAGCCATATTGCCTTTCAACTCATTAATTTGATTTTGGAAATTTGTGTGCATCTCTTTGATTAGTTGTCTCAAATCCTGCATTTTTGGGGGGGCTTTGATATATTCCTTTTCTTGGGTCATATCTTCATTTTCTTCATATGGCTCATAATTTTTTGCTGATGTCTAGGCATATGATTAGGATGGTGAGGGATTTAGTGTTGGGAGGTTGTATGTAGCTGCTGCTCTTTGATTCTAGGTTCAACCTGTTCTGGGTTTCTAGGATTAGTCGCTTTCTTAGTTGCTCAAAACTGGGCTCTGGACCCAGTAATGGGTTGCAGACCCACTTTCTAGGGCCTTCAGGAGGGAGGCTGTAAAGATTGGAAAAAGCCTCTCTTATTTACTTTTAATTTCCTCATGTGCACTTCCTTGGTCTGTCAGCAGATGGTGGTCTTTGGCAGCTCTCTCAGTTCAATGCCTGGCAGAGTGTGTGTGTGTTCCAACACAGGCCACATCAATGTGATAGAGGTTCCTGCCTAGAGGCTAAGAACCTTGTAATTCAAACTTTCTCAGAGACAGTTCTCCAACCATTGCTGACAGACCCCTCCCTCATCCTGGGTAGGAAACAATTCCACTCCCCCTGCACCCTCAACAATTAGTCTAGGTCAGTAGAGGGGGTGGTTGAGGGGGTTGGATCTCTTTAGTCCTGGATCTCTTTAGTCCTGTGCTGGCTCCCAGGGCAAACAATGGTGCAGCCCCACCCATGGGACATAGCAGACCAAATCTGTGGGTCAAAAGCTGAGTCAGCCTTAAGCTATGTCCCTCTCTCTTCCCTTTCCTGGGGAGTTGGATCCCTAGGGCCTCCTTTGTAGGTAGCCACCAGCCCCAAGGCCTGAGAATTCAAAAGTGTCTATAGTGTGGAGGAAGTTGCTGGCAGAGTTTTGCCCTTGTGATTATTTTCCTTTGTCCCTCTCTCTTCTAGGCGGTGTCCAGTCTTCCCCTGGTGTCCTAAACCCTAGAAGATTTTTTTTTCCAGGCCATTTCTGCCTGTCCTCTACCTATTTTTCTGGGAGAGTAGAGAGTCCCATGTCTTTCTAGTCCAACATCTTCCTGGAAGTAGGGACATTACTATTGATCATGCTGAAATAAAAAGTTCTACAAGAGGATAATAGGAACAACTGTATGACAATAAATTATATAACATAGATGAAATGGCCAAATAAGAAGAAACACACAAACTACTTTGATGCAAAAAGAAATAGAAGACCTCAACAAACCAATTACTAATAAAGAGATTGAATCAGTAATTTAAAAAAAAACAAAAAAAACACCAACTAAGAAAAGCCCAGGACCAGATGGCTTCTTAGAGGAATTCTACGAAACATTTCAAGAAGACTTAACTCCAATTCTGCCCAAACTCTTCCCAAATCTTTGAAGAGGGGGGAACACTCCTTAACTCATTCTATGAAGCCAACATCACCCCCATACCAAAAACAGAGAAAACTATATACCAATATTTCTTATTATGGATATAGATGCAAAAATCCTCAACTAAATACTGGAAACCAAATCCAACAGAACATTTAAAGAATTATACACCATGATCAAGTGGGATTTATCCCTAGTATGAAAGGATGTTCAACATAAGAAAATCAAGTAATGTAATTTATCACAGTAACAGAATGAAGGAAAAAAACAACATCATCCCAATTGATGCAGAAAAGGCATTTGACAAAATCTAGCTTCCTGTCTTGATAAAAAAACAATTAGAACACTAGGAACAGAAGGAAACGCCCTCAACCTGATTAAGGGCATATATGAAAAGCCCATACCATAATCAACTGTGAAAGACTGAAAGCTTTCTTTCTAACATCAGGAGCAAGACAAGGATACCCACTGTCACCACTGTTATTTGATATTGTACCGGAAGTCCTTGCAAGAGCAATTATGCAAGGAAAAAAAAAGAAAAGGCATTCAAGTTGGAAAAGAAGAAGTAAAACTTTTGCTATTTGCAGATGACATGATCCTATATACAGAAAATCCTGAAAACTCCACAACAGAGTTTCTAGAGCTAAAAAATGAGTTCATCAAAATGGTGGGGGTACAATATCAACATCCAAAAATCAGTAGTGTTTCTATATGCTAGCAATGAACAATTGGAAGAAGAAATCAAGAAAAAAATTTCCATTCTCAATAGCAACTAAAAGAGTCAGACAACTAGGGAAAAAAACCTAACCAAGGATGCAAAGGTCTTGTACACAGAAAACTACAAAACATTGGTAAAAGAAATTAAAGAAGACCCAAACAAATAGAAGGACAAGCATGCTCATGAATTAGAAGACTGAATATCATTAAGATGTCAACATTACCCAAAGCAATTTATGGATTCAGTGCAATCCCAATCAGAATTCCAACAACTTTCTTTGGAGAAATGGAAAAGCCAATCATCAAATTTAAATGGAAGGGAAAGGGGCCCCAAATAGCTAAAGCTATCTTGAAAAAAAAGAATAAAGTTGGAGGACTCACACTTCTCAATCTTAAAACTTACTACAAAGCTACAGTAATCAAAACAGAATGGTACTAGCTAAAGGTCTTCTATAAGACCAATGGAATCGAATTAAGAGCTCAGAAATTGACCTTCACATTTATGGCCAAAGATTTTGAAAGGGGACAAAGACCACTCAATTGGAAAAGAACAGTGTCTTCAACAAATCATGTTGGCAAAACTGGATCTCCATTTGCAAAAAAAAATGAAGGAGGACCCCACTTCATACTTTATACTAAACTCAAGACAAAATGGGTCAAAGACCTACATAAAAGAGCCAGAACTATCAAACTCCTGGAAGAAAACATAAGGAAGTGTTTCAGTTTGCTAGAGTGCTTAAAGCAGATACCATGAAATGGGTTGGCTTTAAACAATAGGAATATATTATCTTACAGTTGAGTCTCCGAAAATGTCCAAATCAAGGCATCATCAAGACAATGTTTTCTCTTTGAAGCCTGGCTGCCAGTGATTCTTTCTCCTCAGTCATATGACAAGGCACATGGTGGCATCGGCTGTTGTCTACCTTCTCTTCTGGGTTTCAGTGATTTCAGCTTCTTGTTTCCATGCCTTTCTCTCTCTTTGCCTGAATTTCTTTCTCTTATAGAGGACTCCAGTAAGAGAATTAAGACCCACCCTAGGCTATGCCTTAACTGGAGTAACATCATCAAAAGTTCCAACTTACAATAGGTTTGCACCCTCAGGAATGAAGTAGCTTTAAGAACATGATTTTCTGGGGTAATATACAGTTCCAAACCACCACTGGAAGCACCTTTAGGGACCTTGTGTTAGGCGATGGTTTCTTAGTCTTTACACCCAAAGCTCAAGCAACAAAATGAAAGATACATAAATGGGACCTCATCAAAATTAAACACTTTTGTGCCTCAAAGGACTTTATCAGGAAAGCGATATAACTCAAGTGGTTGAGTGCTTCCCATGTATAAGATCCCACGCTTGATTCCTGATACCTCCTAAAACAAAAATTTAACAAATAAATGAAAAACCAACTCTCATTGGGGAGCAGATGTAGCTCAGTGGTTGAACACCTGCTTCCCATGTACGAGGTCCTGACTTCAATCCCCAGCACCTCCTAAAAAAAAAAAAAAAGGCTTTATCATGAAAGTAAAACAACAATATACACAATGGGAGAAAATATTTGATATCTGATAAAGGATTAATATTCAGAATATATAAAGGAATCTTTCAATTTAATAACAAAAAAACAAACAATTCAATTTAAAAATGGGCAAAAGACTTGAATTGACCTCTTGCCAAAGAAGGTATGCAAATGGCCAGAAAGCACATGAAAAGATGCTCAACATCATTAGCCAACACGGAAATGCAAATCAAAACCACAAAGAGATATCATTTCATACCCACTAGAATGGCTACGATTAAAAAACAAACAAACAAACAGAAAACTACAAGTGTTGGAGAGGATGTGGAGAAATAGGAACATTCATTCATTGCTGGTGGGAATATAAAATGGTGCAGCCGCTGTGGAAGACAGTTTGACAGTTCCTCAGGAAGCAAAGTATAGAATGACCATTTGACCCAGCAATCCAGCTACTAGGTATATATCCAGAAGAATTAAAAGCAGGGACTTGAAAAGATATTTGCACATCGATGTTCATAGTGCCATTAATCACAATTGCCAAAAGATGGAAGCAACCCAAGTATCCATCAACTGATGAATGGATAAATAACATGTGGCATATACATACAATGGAATATTATTCACCTGTAAAAAGGAATGACATCCTGATACATGCAACAACATTACATGCTTTGTTAATATGTATCAGTAAAATTGATTTGTTAAAAAAAAACACAATGAAATACCATTTCATACCCATTAGAATGGCTTCTATTAAAGAAAAGGAAAATTACAAGTGTTGGAGAAATAGGAACACTCATTCGTTGCTGGTGGCAATGTAAAATGGTGCCATTTACTGTGGAAGACAGTTTGGTTGTTCCTCAGAAAACTATGTTTAGAACTACCATATGACTTGGCAATCCTATTACTAAGTATATACCCAAAAGAATTGAAAGCAAGGACTTAAATAGATATTTGCACACCAATATTCATAATGGCATTATCCACAATAGCCAAAAGATGAAAGCAACCAAGTGCCCATCAACCAACAAATGGATAAACAAAATTTGGTATATACATACAATGGAATATTACTCAGCCATGAAAGGAGTGAAGTCCTGATACATGAGACAACATGGATAAACCTTGAAGACATCATGTTGAGTGAAATAAGCCAGACACAAAAGGACAAATATTGTATGAATTCAATGATTTGAAACAATTACAATAAGCAAACTCAGTACCTAGAATATAGGTTACCAGCCAACGTGGTGGGGATAGGGAATGGGAAGTTAAGATTATAAAATGTACAGGATTCCTATTTGGAATGACAAAAATGTGTTGGTAATGGAGGGTGGTGATAACATTGTGAATGCAATTAACAGCACTGAAATATATATCTGAATATGATTTAAGAAGGGAAATACTAGATTGTATATATGTTAACAGAATAAAAGTTAAAAAAAAATCCATGGAACTACACTACACAGTGAACCTTAAGTTAAACTATGAACTTTAATTAATAATACAATTATAAAAATGTGCTATCATCAATTTTAACAAATCTTCCACATCAATGCAAGATGTTGGTAGTGGAGCAGTATAAAGGAATCCTGTATTTTATGCCTGATTGTTCGGTAAATGCACAACCTCTCAAATAAAGTGTATGTGTGTGTATATATATATATAATTGGCAATGCACTTCTAATGACTAACTTCTATTTCTAACAGTTATATAGCATTTAACAGAATGTTATCTTCCATGTGAACAATCAATTTTTAATCTCACTTTCGTTTTTATAATTACCCAATACAGGACATTTCTTAGAGAAAGAAGTCTCCTGGGACTTTGCAGACTCCACACTCTGATGGGATGGGGGGGATTCAGAACACGAGATTGAAGGGATCTCAGGGCCACCCCTGCTCCCCCTAAGATCTCTTAGTTAGGATTCGGTTTTCTCTCCTTAATGAACTTGTCCCTCTCTGTTTCTGGGCCCAAGAGAAAAACTGACTTTACTATCATTAGCACCTGATCTCTGTTGCATGGTTAAAATGAAATGAGGGAAAGGTCATCAGAACCATATTGCTTACACCAGCCACACTTTAAGCCTTCATGGTAGTATTTTCTCCCCTATTAAAAGGTCAGGTTTTGGGGGACTTCAGGAAGATGGAGGATTAGAGAGGAAGAGGGATCACTTATCTCCCAGAAAAAATGGCTAGAGGACAGGCAGAGACTGTTTGGAGGGCTGCTCTGGGGCTCAGGACACCAGGGTAAGGCAAGACACCACCTAGAAGAGATAGAGGTGAAGGAAAGGAGTCTCCGCTGGCTGAAAAATCTTGTGAGTATAGCTGCAAAAGCAGCAGCGGGTGCCCACCCCCCCACCTATGGAGCAAACAGCAGCCTGTGGACTGCAGCAGCTATGGGTGGCAGTGGCTGCGGACTAAGGGGTTGTAGGGGTCCTCTTCCCCAAGAAAGGGGAGTGGGAGGGATACAGCCTACAGAAAATTCAGATTTTGGCCAGTGAACGTGGTCTGCTGCATTGGAGGGGTCTCACACTTCCAGGCCGGGTGGGGCGATGACATTGTTTGAACTTAGAGCTAAAGATAATTTTCCTTCTCACACACCCTCCCTACTGCTCCAGGATGGTTGCTGATGAGGCAGAGGGAGGGAGCGTGGAGCAGGCCAAGGGTGGAGAAGAGCTTCTGAAAAAGTTTGTTTATGAGACTTGGCCAGCTCTGAGGACACTGCTTCTGCACTATCCACCCATCCTAGGAGTTATACTGAATGCATTCCCCACTAGCACCTGGGGTCTCAGCTGAGAGGGCTGCCAATGAGCGCCATCTGCTGGCCAGAGCAGAAAAGTGCATGAAAAAGGAAAAAAAATAGGCAAGCAGGTACCTTTACTGCAACCATCTCCAAGGCCCCTGGAAACTGGCCTGCACCCCATTACTGGGCCCTTAGCCAGACTTAGCAGCTAAACAGGCGCAATCCTAAATATCTAGAACAATTTGAACGAAGAGTCAAGGAACAGTGGTAGCACACAGCCACTTAACCGTAAATCCCTAGGCAAGAGAGAGAAACTGAATGTCAGAGTAAACTCAACATCAGAATCAGATGCCTACAGGGCAGACAGATCAGGAGCTTGGCACCCTGCCAGTGGGCCCTACTTTGGAATTTATGCTCCCCAGTGTGACAGAGTTGAACTCAGGTGTGGTTTCCCTACACATGGCTCTTCTGCCTCTTCTATTTGAACCTATAGTTAGTACTAGAGTTGATAGGTATACACCCAAGAGACTTAAATCTTTGGTCTTTCCATGTGCCAGATGGGCCCTGAATCTCAAGAGTGTTGCAACACCTACTTTCCAATTCATTGGATTCAGCCAGGACAACTAACAAGATGATGATGAACTCCGACCATCCCAAAGAACAGAGAAGTCTGCAACTGCAAGCAACATAGTCCCATCCATCTGCCCCATGGGATCTAAGCCCCCTCTCAAGTAGAGGCAGAGTGGGCATCACCATCCCAGAATCCTCAGGATTGGGAGATGAACAACAAACTAGAGTAGGCTTACTGGTATTCTACAATAGACTTACTGTGATTCCAGCAATGGAAGAACTGTTATCATTAATGTGGAGGCAGTGGCCACTGGAAGTTCTGAGCAGAGGGAGAGGGAAAAATAGGTGTAACATGAGGGAATTTTTGGGACTTGGGAATTGTCCTGAATGACATTGCAATGACAGATACAGGCCATTATATATCTTGTCATAACTTGCAAAATTGTGCAGGAGAGAGTGTAAACTGCAATGTAAACTATAATCCATGCTTAGTGGCAATGCTCCAAAATGTATTCATCAATTGTAATAAATATTCCACACTAATGAAGGATGTTGTTAATGTGGGAAAATGTGGGAGGGACAGGGAGCAGGGCATATGGGATTCCCCCATACTTTTTATGTAACATTTATGTAATCTAAGCATCTTTTTTAAAAAATTAAAAAGTATATTATTAAAAAAAAGAATCAGATGCTGAGACATCAGCAAAAAATTACAAGCCATACAAAGAAAAAGGAAGATATGACTCAGGCAAAGGAACAAATCAAAGCTCAAGAGGAGACACAGGACTTCAAACAGGTAATCAATGAGGTTCATGCAAATCTCCTAAATCAATCATGGAGCTGAAAGACAACATGGCTACAGAAATAAAAGCCATTAAGAAGACACTGGGGTGGGGGGCCGGATGTGGCTCAAATGGTTGGGCATCCGTCTCCCATATGGAGGGACCTGGGTTCGATCCTTGGGACCTCCCAGTAAAAAAAAAAAGAAGACACTGGGTGAGCACACAGAAAAATTGGAAATCTTGCATAGAAAAATAGAGTTTATGGGAATAAAAGTACCAATAAATGAGATTAAAAAATTCAATAGAATATAACATGCAGAACTGTGTGGGAGAGAGTGTGGTCTACAATGTGAACTATGGTCCATGCTTAATGGCAAAGCCCCAGGATGTGTATATCCATTGCAGGTGATGTGCCACACTAGTGAAGGATGTTTATGTGGGAGGTTGTGGGAGGTGTGGGAGGTGGGGCATGTGGGAATCCCTATAATTTTTGGGTAACATTTATGTAATCTAAGTATTTTTTTTAAATAAAAAAAATATTATTAAAAAAAATTCAATAGAGGTACACAATAGCAGATTTGAAATCATGGAAGAAAGAATCAGTGACGTAGATGAAAGAACAACTGAAATTGAAAAGAGAGAAGTACGAGAGATAAATGAATGGAAAAAATTGAGCAGCAGCTCAGGGAGTTGAATGATAACATGAAGTGCACCAACATACGTGTTATGGGAGTTCCAGAAGGAGATGAGAACAGAAAAGGGGCAGAAAGAGTATTTGAGGAAATAATGTTTGAAAATTTCCCAACTCTCATTAAAGACACGAGACATGTCTAGGAATCACAGCATACTCCAATTAGAATAAATCCAAATAGACTTACACCAAGACACAAAATATTTAGACTGCCATATGCCAAAGATAAAGTGAAAATTCTGAAAGCAGCAAGGGAAAAGCGAAACATCACATACAAGGGATGTCCAATAAGACTTAGTACAGATTTCTCTTCAGAAACCATGGAGGTAAGAAGACAGTGGTGTAATATAATTAAGGTACTGAAAGAGAAAAACTGCCAGCCAAGAATTCTGTATCCGGCAAAACTGCCCTTCAAATATGATGGTGTTAAAATATTCACAGATAAACAGAAACTAAGAGAGTTCATAAACAAGAATCCAGCTCTGCAGGAAACACTAAAGGGAGTTCTGCAGCCAGAAAAGAAAAGAGAGGCATGGAGCAGAGTGTAGACATGAAGGCTATCAGAAAGAATAACCAAAAAGGTAAAAAAGATGGACAAAAATAAGATATGACATATGAAAGCCAAACAATAAAATGGCTGAAGTAAGTAATGCCTTTATAGTAATATTTTAAAAAAATTTTTAGGATACAGTAATAACATTGAATGTTAATGGACTAAACTCCTCAATCAAAAGACATAGGCTAATAGAATGGATAAGAAAACATAAGCCATCCATATACTGTCTGCAAGAGACTCACCTTAGATCCAAGGATGCAAATAGACTGAAAGTGAAGGGCTGGAAAAAGATATTTCATGCATATAGTAACCAAAGAGAGCAGGGGTAGCTATACTGGTGTCAGTAAAAACAGACTGTAAAGGCAAAAAAGTGATAAGAGAAACAGAAGGCCATTATATATTAATAAAAGGGACAATCCACCAAGAATGAGTAACAGTCATAAATATCTATGCACCTAACCCAATTTCATGAGGGAAATTCCGACAAACTGAAAGGAGAAATAGACATCTCTGTGATAACAGTTGGAGATTTCAATGGCCCACTTACATCAATAGATAAAATAACCAGACGGAAGATCAACTAGGAAACAGAGAACTTGAACAATATGATAAACGAGCTGGACCTCACAGACATATACAGAACATTGCACCACAAATCAGCAGGTTATACATTCTTCCTAAGTGCTCATGGATCTTTCTCCAGTATAGACCACATGTTGGGCCACAACACAGCTCTCAATAAATTTAAGAAGATTGAAATTATACAAAGCATGTTCTCTGATCATAACGGAATGAAGCTGTAAATCAATAATAGGCAGGAAAGGTGAAATTTTGCAAATATATGGAGGCTAAACAACACACTCCTAAACAATCAGTGGGTCAAAGAAGAAATTGCAAGAGAAATTAGATCTCTTGAGACAAATGAAAATAAGAACACAACTTATCAAAACTTATGAGATACAGCAAAGACAGTGCTGAGAGGGATATTTATAGCTCTAAATGCTTATTTTTAAAAAGAAAAAAGAGCTAAAATCTAAGACCTAATTGAACACCTGGAGTAACTAAAAATAGAACAGCAAACCAATCCTAAAGCAAGCAGAAAGAAAGAAATAACTAAGATTAGAGGAGAAATAAATGAAATTGAAAACAACAATAACAACAACAACAAAAATAGAGAAAATCAACAAAACCAAAAGCTGGTTCTTTGAGAAAAGTCTTTGTTAGCAAGACTAACAAAGAAAAAGAGAGAGAAGATGCAGATAAATAAAATCAGGAATGAAAGAGGGGACATTATGACTGGCTCTAGAGAAATACAAAGGATCATAAAAGGATATTATGAGAAACTGCATGCCACAAATTAGACAACCTAGATGAAATGGAGAAATTCATAGAAATGCACAAACAACTTACACTGATGTGGCAAGAAATACAGGAACTCAACAAACCAATCACAAGCAAAAGAAATTGAATCAGTCATCAAAAATCTCCCAGCAAAGAAAAGTCCAGGACCAAATGGCTTCACAGCTGAATTCTACCAAACATTTTGAGAAGAATTAATACCAATCCTGTTCAAAATCTTGCAAAAAATTGAGGAGGGAAAATTACCCAACACATTTTATGAAGTCAACATCACCCTAATGCCAAACCCAGATAAAGACACTACAAGAAAATTTCAGACCAATCTCTCTAATGAACATAGATTTGAAGATTCTCAACAAAATACTTGCAAACTGAATCCAACAGCATATAAAAAAATTATACATCACGATCAAGTGGGTTTTATTCCTGGTATGCAAGGGTGGTACAACATAAGAAAATCAAGTAATGTAATACACCACATTAACAAACTGAAGGGAAAAAAACACATGACCATCTCGATTGATGCAAAAAAGTCATTTGACAAAAACACTTCAAAAGATAGTTATAAATGGAAAGTTCCTCAACATAATAAAGGGCACTTATGAAAATCCTACAGACAACATTGTATTCAATGGGAAGAGTTTGAAAGCTTTCCCCCTAAGATCAGGAACAAGACAAGGATGCCCACTGTCACCGTTGTTATTCAACATTGTGCTAGAAGTTCTAGCTAGAGCAATTAGGCAAGAAAAACAAACAAAAATATTATATATATATATATATATATAAGGCATCCAAATTGGAAAAGAGGAAGTAAAACTCACTATTCGCAGCTGACATAATCCTATTTTTAGAAAATCCCAAAATATCTACAACAAAGCTACTAGAGCTAATAAATGAGTTCAACAAAGTGGCAAGATATAAGATCAACATGCAAAAATCAATAGTGTTTCTATATACTAGTAATGAGCAAGCTGAGGAGGAAATCAAGAAAAAAACTCCATTTACAATAGCAACAAAAAGACTCAAATATCTAGGAATTAATTTAACCAGGAATATAAAGGATCTGTATTCAGAAAACTGCAAAACACTGCTAAAAGAAACCAAAGAAGACCTAAATAAATGGAAGGACATTCTGTGTTCATGCATTGGAAGACTAAACATCATGAAGATGTCAATTCTATCCAAATTGATTTATAGATTTAATGCAATACCAATCAAAATTCCAACAGCCTACTTTACAGGCATAGAAATGTCAATTACCAAATTTATTTGAAAGGAAAGGGGTCCCGAACAGCCAAAAACATCCTTAAAAAAAAAAGAGTGAAGTCAGAGGACTCCTACTTCCTGATGTTGAAGTGTATTATAAAGCTACAGTGGTTAAAGCAGCATGGTATTGGCATAAAGATAGACAAACTGATTAATGGTCAATTTGTCTAATCACCTCTATGGTCAACTGATTTTTGATAAGCCTATCAAGTCCACTTTTCTGGGACAGAATGGTCCCTTCAACAAATGGTGCTGGGAGAACTAGATATTCATAACCAAAAGAATGAAAGAGGACCCCTATCTCATTCCCTATACAAGAATCAACTCAAAATGGATAAAAAAACTTAAACATAAAAGCCAGGACCATAAAACTCCTAGAAGATAAAGTAGGGAAACATCTATAAGACCTTGTGGTAGGTGGGGTCTCTTAAACCTTGCACCCAAAGCAGGAGCAACAAAAGAAAAAACAAATGGGACTTCCTCAAAATTAAACTTTTCTGCACCTCAAAGGATTTTGTGAAGAAGGTAAAAAGGCAGCCTACTCAATGGGAGAATATATTTCAAAATCACACATCTGACAAGGGTCTAATAACCATGATATATAAAGAGATCCTAAAACTCAACAATAAAAAGACAAATGACCTGATTAAAAACTGGACAGAAGCCCTGAATAGATATTTTTTTAAAGAAGAAATACCAATGGGGAAAAAACATGAAAAAATGTTCAGCATCACTGGCTATTAAGGAAATGCAAATCAAAGCTACAACGAGATATCATTTCACACCTACTAGAATGGCCACTAATAACAAAACAGAAAACTACAAGTGTTAGAGGGGATGTGGAGAGATAGGAATGCTTATTCACTGCTTGTGGGAATGTTGAATGGTATAGCCACTGTAGAAGTCTGTTTGGTGGTTCCTATGGAAGTTAGATATAGTTCTACCATATGACCCGGCAATACGGCTACTAGGTATATACCCAGAAGAACTGAGAGCAGTGACA
>JAQZBX010062985.1:0-16777 GCA_029593785.1 Cabassous unicinctus
TATTTCCCCTATATAAACAAATAAACAAACAAAAAATAAACATAAAGGTAAGAGTCAGTGGCGGTGTCATTGACCTTGAACTGCATTATTCAGACCACCTGGATTCTGTCATGAACTAACGTTTCTGTGGCCACCATGACACATGGCATTTTCTTGCTTCTTTGAAGCCTCTTTCCTATTCTCTTTTTCTGGCTTCTTCATCCAGCCCATTGGTTTTAGTCTTTGGCTCTGTTCTTCTCTTATTAGGCTCCACCCATGGTAAACTTGACTCACTCATATTTAACTATCTACTCTTGGCAGCTAGCTTTATTTCCAGGTCTGATCTCATTTTCAAACTATGTCTTTCAGCTCTCCAACTGCCTAATGGGCATTTCTATCTAAATAGTTTGCTATCCTTTCAAACTCAACATGTCTGTGATAAATTCATTATCCCCCTCACCCTAGTCCTGGCTTCTTCTTTAATTTCTGTTGGCAGTTTCATAATAATCTCCAGGTACCCAAATTCAAAACCAACAAGCAAAGAAATAAAAACTTTAATTTAATCTTTATCTCTTACTCAATCAGTAATTATTTCCTATTAGCTCTTTCTGTCTTGTCTTAGGTCTTTTTCTATTTCCCATTTCTACTGTCATCCACAATTCATCTGATGACTGAGTTATTTAAGTCAAACCATATGAAATTGCCATTCGTTTTGGTCAAACTCAGTCAAATAGTGGCAATTTCAAATGGTTCACTCTAATACAATACTCTCTCAGCTCTGTCTCCCTGGATTTATGGGAAATTAGATTCTTGTTTCTTTAGGGAAGAACTCAGCCTTGCCTTAATTCTCAACAGCTGAAGAATTTTCTGGTGCTCAGGAGTACACAGAAAGATCTTGGCTCTCCTGTTGTACCTACACAGTACAGGCATTTCTGCAGCCATATATCTTTGCCCTCTTAGATTGGGGTAGGAGGTCCTGGGAATTTATTTCTGTGATATTGCTTCAAATCCTCTTTGGAAGTAGCAATGGAATAAATTTTTAATCAGTCAACCAGGGCTTTAATGCTTGTACTTTGCTTACTTGATTCTGCAAGGAAGAAAAGATCTTGCAGGGGGGGCATGTGACTCTGATTGTTTTGCCCTCCACTCTGACACAGCCCACTAGCCTTCAGGGCACAGCTTAAGGCCCATCTGTTCAATCAAGCTTTTGCCTGATTGACATGGGAGAATCATCCAGGTGAGGGGGTCCCATAGATTATTATCTTCTTCTCTTTGTACATGCAACCCTAGACCTCTGGTGCAGCAGGCTCCTCCAAGTGACCTGTGTGAATGAATGCATAAACAAGGTTTTCTGTAGCAATTAAAGCTGTTCCAAAAACTTCTTCCTCAAATCTTTTGTGGAACAAGTCAGCATATAAATATATATGTAAGTAAATTTTAAAAATTCCAAATGTTAGCTTTAAAAAACATTCGTGCTGCTTTCAAAGCAAGATTTTTATCTTTAAAACAAGCATTCCTATTCTCATTCTGTTTGAAAAGATGAGTGGTATGAGATATATTTCAGAAGAAACTAGTGTTTCTGCTGCCCAAGTATTAGCTTTTTATACTCAAATATATGTAATAGTAGAGAGGCTAGTAAAATGAACCCCCACATACCCAGCATACATCATTTATAGTTAACACTTTGCCAATCATGTTTCATCTACCCCCCTCCCCTAGTTTTTTTTCCTGGAATATTTTACAGCACATTAGTCCATTTGACCTGTAAATATTTCACTATGCATATCTAACTGATAAAGGCATTTGAAAACTATACCATGACATTTTCATACCTAAACATTTAACAACACTTACTTCATTTAAACGCCCAGTCCGTGTTCAATTTTCCCTGATTATCTCAAAGATTATCTCAAAGATGCATATTGCAAATAATAATCTATCTAAAGTCTTTTATTTAACAGTCCCCTCTCCCCCTTTTTAATACCATTGATTTGTCCTTTGTTTGGCTGGCAGCACTTCCCACTCTCTGAATTTGACTGATGTTTTTGTATGATGGTGTTTAACTTATTACTTTCTGTAAATTGGTAGTTAGATCTAGAGATTTTATTAGATTCAGTTTCAATTTTTTTAAAGCGAGGATATTTTATAGGCAATGCTGTAGACTCCTATTTCTTCATATCAGGAGGCATAGACTGTCCAGTTGTCCCACTTTGTGTTGCTGAGATTAATCAGTTTGCCCAAGTTTCTAAATCAGAGGAAACTTCAAGACCTATATTTCTCACACATTGCAAAGGAACACAAAAGCATTCATATGATGTTCCACACCTACCCATTCAACAGACATTTACAGAAAAGAATAAAACAAAAGCTAAAACTTCAGTTCTCAGTAGTCAGGACACTTGAGAATTCGAACACAGAGCATTTGCCTTTAAAGAATTTATACTCTCATAGAGAGAGAGACCAGATAGATACAAGCATGAAACATTAACAGAGAACAATGTAAAAATTAGAGAACAGGGCAAACAAGGTACTACATGATTAATAACTTGAAGACTTTTACAGATACTATTTGGTGTAGAATAAAAAATGGGAGAAAGGAATGTGGTTGTGGAGATATCTCTGAAGAACTGGGCTCTGAGCTAGATTCGAAATATTAGCAGGTTTACCAGGCAGAGAGAAGGAACGAGATCTGGGCACATAAAATTACGGAGCTAAAGACTGATGGGAGACAAATGCACAGGGGATGCTGGGCAAAGTACTTTAGCAGAGTTTATTCCATTAACACCACTTCCTCATTAACTCTTATATCTGAATAAGTACCTGTGGAAAAAAAGGGACTCAGCAGGTATCCATAATGACTGAAGCTATCTTGGTGTCGGGGTCAGATACTTTGGAGGGTGGGCTGAGGGGTGACCTCCTTTAGGGAGTGGTTTTCAAACTTAACATCCTGGTAAAAATGGAGACTTCCAGCCTAATACCCTGAGATTCTGATGTCTACGGTAGGGCCTGGGAATTTGCATTTTTAACAAGCACCCTAAAAAGAGTCTGACACAGGTAATGCAAAAACTATGCTTTGAGAAACACAGCTCTAGGGGAAGGTGTGGGGTAGTAGTGGAACATTCTGCTGAAGTGAATCAAAGAATTTTCTCAGCCTTCTTTAATAATAGAGATGACATTGGCCCTTTACTATACCCCAGGAGCCAGATTAACCTTTTCACGTGCTTTTTCACGTCAGATTTTCACCATACCACCCAAAGATGTAGCACTATTTTTATACCCATTTTAGAAATGAGGAAACTCATTAGAGGGGCTAGGTAGCAAGAAGGGAAACTAAAATTTAAGTCAAGATGTATTTGATTACAGAAAGCAAGCGTTTAACTACAATTCCTGTTTGACCCGAAATGTACACACTTTTTTTTTTTTTTTGCAAATGATAACAGTATCTCTCCAATAGTCACGGATATTCTGTGCCACCATTTTAAAGGGATACACCAACTACTGGTGCCACAGGCTTAGCTTCCCACTTTGACAAAGAATCATGTTTTAGTTTACTGGCTTGTATATTAATAATAGTAATAAAGAAGACTATTGTGTGAAAGAAATTTAAATTCTCAGGTGAAAAGTGTAAAACGAAACAAAGTGTGAACCTGCTATCTGTTCACAGGTAGAGAAAGCTTTCCTAATTGTTCCATTTCCTGTTCAACCCTTCTAGAGCTGAAAGTCTGTTCTCCATTCCCTTATTTGCAATAGGAGAAACAACATGCTTTTCACAGGAGCCCAGTCAATAGGCCAAAATAAAATGTTTCCAAAGATTAAACTTGCTTTCCTCGTACATGGCTTTAAAGGGATGCAGCTGGGGTTGAAAACCCTAACTATTTGAGGAAATTAAATATAATTTTATATTTTCATGACATCTATAAAATAGTTCATGGTATCCTAATATCTGTACATATTTTTCATCTTTTAGATTCCTTTGAAATTTATGATATAAATTTGTTGGTTAGAAGCTACAAAGTATCCTGCACCTTTGCAAACATCTCAGTGACAAAGATAAGTCAATAAACTTATTAATTTTATCAATAAGTCTTTGATAAAATTTCAAAAGCCAAGATTGAAATGTATATGGGGGGATAGGGGTGGGTTGGATAGGGGGTGGATCACTCATCAGATTTGGGGCTCATGATTGGTTTTTAAATGTGCCCCCTATAAAGATGTTTGGGGCAGGGGGGAAAGGATTGTATAAACTTGCTGTGTTGCTTGGCTTGAATGAAATGCTACCAGATTTACTTAAAGCAGATCATTCATTTATATACTTACTGTTTATCCTTTGTATCTAACAAGATGAATAGGAGTTTGGGGGAAGTCAATGATTTCACTAGATGGGTTGCTTTTGCT
The DNA here is from genome assembly GCA_029593785.1 of Cabassous unicinctus. NCBI lineage: Eukaryota > Metazoa > Chordata > Mammalia > Cingulata > Chlamyphoridae > Cabassous > Cabassous unicinctus. Next base: position 4,375 of record JAQZBX010062985.1, read on the forward strand.
CTTTATATAAAATAGGAAGATACTGATGAACCATCCGATTCTGACAAACCCATGCAGAGACATACACTTTAACTACAAAACAGCATGTTCTGAGTCTGTGTTTTCTCTCGATAGTAGTAGCAGGAACACAGTGTTCATTTAAATTAAACCAGTTCCTTGGATAATAACAAAGTAATTAAAGAAACCACCAAGGAAAAAGAGCCAATTTATTTGAATCCTGTTCATAAAAACTACATCAAGAGCCTGAAGGTACAAAATAATGTGGATAAGATGGCAGATTGATGATTTTTAAAAATTCTGCGTGGGATGCATCTTGATACTAATTCAAATGAGTATCCCTCATCTGAAAATAATAAGAGATGCAAAAATTTTTATCCTTCTTAAGAGAAATGAGATTCTATTAAAAATATCCAGACAAGAAATTGCCACATAGCTTGAAGTCCACTTGACCTCTAGTAATACCTTAGGATCAGAGCATTATGATTTATTCATATTTTCTATGCTCCCATTGGAATAGAGGGGCCTTTGTCTTTAATGCTTTCAAGAGTTTAAAATTCATACTGATTTATGCTAGAAGATATAACCTGAATGACAAGGAGATATTTTCAGGCATCAATGAGTTTCCTATTTTTGTCAGTAACAAAAGTCTAAATGGAGTTGAAAATGTGTAGCATGTTTTCACATTACCATTAGACATTGAACACTATTTTAAAGAAAAACACATCAGTAAAATAACTTGCACCTTTATACTCCATCAATGCAGCAGTGAGAAACTAAATTCTAGGTTCCCAAACAAAATTTCACAATTGCACTTTGTGAATTTTAGCATAATGAATCCCTTTTGAAAAGAAGTGTTCTCTGACACATCCTGCTCCTCTCCCTGAAACACAATGGCCACTTGAATCTGAAAACTTACAGAAAAAATATTAATTATGAAGAATTTAAGATGAACTAACTTCAGAGAGGATGAAGATATGTAAAATATCCAAAGAAAAAGAAAGCCCTTAAAACTTTGTTCCATATATATAAAGTAATAACAATATGCTTCTCCTTTCTAATAAGGCCAATTAAATACAAAGAAGGAAGCAGACAGAAAAAATGATACATGGAAATAAAAGAAAGTAGTAAAGATGAAAAGCAAAGGGAGGGATTCCCTCAAGCAAAGTATGGGCATAAGGAAGAACTTTCAGAGATGGGGCATGAAATCTATGCCTGAACTATAGAACCTTGTCCTTTCCAATTGGCCACACAGATTTTTGTTGATCTAAAAATCACGAAGAGTTAACTACATTTACTTTTAGAAAATGTGCCCCATTGACATAAAATTAAACTAAGAGTTGGTTCAGTAAGGGGTGCCTGCTTATTCTTTAACAATTTTTATACATTTTAGGGATTTTAAATGAAGTGTTTTACCTAAAAGAAGTTTTATGTTAGATATCTCTGTTAATTTTATGTAATTTTTGTTGATTTGTAAAAACCAGTTGAACAATCTACTGTGTTCTAGAAGATTCTGATAAAGAAACATTAAGCTATTCAGACATGCTAGCATTTTCTTGTTTGTAGGAAAGAAAATTGCAGAAGTAGTTTTGCCTTCCCTCAGAATGTTGGTTGAGAGGATCATAGAGCTGTATTTTCAAGACTAATAGACATAGGTCCCAGGGAAGAAATCCAGAACCTTCAAAAGAGGCCCCTGAGCAATTGATATCTATGAGATATCAATGAACTTTTAATCTATTTCTACTAAGTTCTGTGAACTGCACTAGATTCTTGGGAAACAAAATGGAATTTATGTCCCATGCTGGGGGAAAGGTAATGCATTCATATGCTGAGTTTGGCTTAGAGAGAAGCCACATTTGAGCAACAAGGAGGCTCTCAGGTGGCAACCCTTAGGCACCCCATAACAGTAGGCTAAGTTTCAATTACAAGAGCAGAGACTGGCAGGACTAGTCATCAATAACAAGAACCCATTAGTGGACCATCCTCCTTTGTCAGACACTGCCCCTGCACTTGGGGGACTGTTGCTGCTCCCTTGGAGAATGTGGTAGAGGTCTCCAGGCTGGGAATTCAGTATTCTCTCATTTATTGAGTGATTCTCCACCCACTGTGATCATGCCCCACCCCTTGATCATTTGAACAATTTTACATATCTTTTATGTATATTCAGGTGAACTTTCTCCCATGAAACCCCCATCCCTGACACCTCCCACCAATGATCCTCTCCCACCCCTGTTGTAACCCTCCTGTGATCCAAATCTTCCTTAAAGATGAAGCCCATATAATAGCAAATACAATTAATAGGAAAATGAAATAACAATGATAAGCTTAAATGTAAGAGATAAAATACATGGAAACTTTAAAAAAACACTAAAAAATTTAAACTAAAGGATTGGGATATTCAAAAAATGGGAAAAAACAAAAAAATCTAAAAAAATTTTTTTTAAACATTTTTCCTTTTATCACTGCATTATCGGGTTTCCAGTCTGTACCGTGACACTTTCCCACTCTCACTCCCCAATGTCTCCCAAATTTTCATTTAATTTTCAAAGAAGTTTTAGGTCACAGCAAAGTGGGACATAACTCCCGGGGATGAGCCTCCCTGGCAACGAGGGATTAATACAAAGTGCCAACTGGCAATACGACTGGAAAAAGACCTTGAATAAAAGGGGGAAAAGGTAAAGACAAATGAGTTCATATGGCTAAGAGACTTCAAAGAGAGTCAGGAGGTCATCCCAGAGGTAACGCTTACGCACACCTCAGTAGGATCTCATAGAACACCAAAGTGGATATCACCCCAATCAGAGGGCCTCCTGAGGTCTCTGGAGACACCCAGGTCCTATATAAGGGGGGATACCTCCAGATATTGATGCCTTATCAGTGGGCTATACTTTGGAATCTGTGCTCCTGAGAGTGACAGAGTTGGATTCAAATAAGTCCTCCCTGCACATGGTCCATCAGTCCCTTCTGTTCAAACCTATATGTGATGCTGGAGTTTGTAGGTATACTTCCAGAGACTGAAGCCTTTGGCCTGCCCATGTGCCAGCTGTGCCTGGAATCTCGGTGGAGCTGCAACTCCTACTCTACAGCTCAATGGACTCACCCAAGACACCTGGTAAAGAGATGATGATGGACAATGGCCATCCCAGGGAATGGAGAGAGTCTGCAGCTGCAGGCAGGATAATCCCATCCATCTTATCCATGGGATATAAGCCCCCTCTCACTTGGAGGTGGAGTGGACATCACCATCCCAGACTCCTCAAGATTGGGGGAAGAGCTATGGACTAGAGTGGACTTACTGGTATTCTGTTGTAGACATATTGTGATTCAAGCAATGGAAGAAATTGCAACATTCATGTGGAGCCTTTGGCCACTGGATGCTTTCGGGGCAGGGAGAGGGAAAGGCAGTTGTAATACAGGGGCTTTTTCAGGACTTGGGAATTATCCTGAGTGACATAACAATGACAAATATAGGCCATTTTACATCAGCATATACCATGCAGAACTGTGTGAGAGAGAGTGTGATCTACAGTGTGAACTATGGTCCATGCTTAGTGGCAAAGCCCCAGGATATATATATATATCCATTACAGGTGATGAGCCACACTAATGAAAGATGTTTATGTGGGAGGTTGTGGGAGATGTGGGAGGTAGGGAACATGGGAATCCCTGTAATTTTTGTGTAACATTTATGTAATCTAAGCATCTTTTAAACTATTTTTTAAAAAAAGGAATTTAAACATAGTCCTTATCCTGAAGGATCTTAAAATCAAGTGAAGGCTTAATTGAAAATCCTTTGTGATTTCTCTAATTTACTGCTTTTACTGTTTGATATGTTCTAAATCAAATTTGAGCCTGCTACCTAATTTTATCCACATTAACTTTTGCTTCAGTAACTGAACACCCAGTCTTGATTTAGCCTGAATTAGTTCTTTACTGAGTCATTCTCGGTGTGGACAAGATAGAACCCTTATTTTGGCCCCAATTTTTTCTGCATTCTGAGTGAGTTGCAGATGCACCATCACTTACCTGGTGAATAAGGACAAGAACAACTATCAGTATTAAAAGAGTTTCAAAGTGAGGCCTGTGAGAGCATGGGAGAATCTTAACAAGAACAGGTAATCCACAGGCCATAGAAATGGGCTGTGGTTGATTGACAATACCTGATATAGAATTTTGGAACAATGGGTCACATATCACATATTATAGGTTAATATATAACACGTTAAGAGTGTCATTTCTAGAACCAGACTTCCAGCTCTGCCTTCTATTAGCAGAGCAGGGCAAGTTATTTAAGCCCTCTATACCTCAGTTTCCTCATCTGGAAAATGCATCTAACCTTTCAACGTGAATGGATCAATGTTGGTAAAAGGTTTATTATGTACCACAGAGTGAGCACTACAAATAGTTTCTCTCCCTACCCTCCAATTCTTATTGTATTTAACTAGACTGACTCTAAGGTGGGTGATGGTCAATTGAAGATCTATTCTTATGAAGGATATTTTAGATTGTTACATGTGCACTGTACTAGTTTCTATTGTTGCTGTAACACGTTGCCATAAACAGTGGCTTAAAACAACATACATTTATTATCTTATAGTTCTAGAGTCAAACATCTGAAACGGGTCTCACTGGGCTAAAACCAAGGTGTTGGCAAGGCTGAGTTCCTTTCTGGAGGCTCTAAGGGAGAATATGTTTCTTTGTCTTTTCTAGCTTCTAGGGACTACCTGCATTCCTTGGCTCATGGCCCCTTCCTCCAGCTTCAAAGCCAGCAGGATAGGACCTTCAGCTCTCTTGCTGGCTCTTATTCTCCCACCTCTCTCTTTTATTTATCAGGAGCCTTATGACTAATTGGACTCACTTGGATAATCCAGGATAATCTCTCCATATCAAGATCCTTAACTTAATCATATCTGCAAAATCCTTTTTGTCATGTAAAGTAACATATCCACAGATTTCAGGGATTAGGATATGTTCACCTACAAAAAAAGAAAAGAAAAAAAAAAAAGGTAACTGTTACTTCTGTGGGATGGAAAAAGAATTAGGTAGAACAGGTTTGAATTTGTATTATTTGAACACTTATGATGTGTCTGCTTTATTATTATTTATTCCCTTGTTCATTCAATAAATGTTTGCCCAGCAACCTGACCTTTTTAATTAGCCAAATCAGCTTTCCTCACAATAATACTGCAGAATCAATAAAGTAAAAATCAGCTTCAAACTATTATAATGACTTTATGATTTACTTCCTTGTCAAGAGAGTTTGAAGGCTTCAGAATGTGCCAGCAGGCTGCACATCTCTCTTGCTAATGACTGGATTTGAGCTAAAGAAATTTAAGCCAATGGTCAGACCCTCTGACTTGGAAAAATAGACAATTTTCTTGAGATGTTCCAGTAGAAGAAATTCAATCTTTCTGTTTAATGGGTGAGAAGGTCTTCACTCTGGTGTTGCCAAATCAAGCAAGTATTATCACCTCAGAGAGAGAACAGCAGGGTCAACCTACGTACTTGGGTGTGAATACATGGAGTGGGACCTAGGGTGGTATTACCATGGCTTGGGGACTGAGGCTGGGAAAGCCGTTATCACCATGAAAGCCTCAGGGGCCTAAATCTCAGCCTTGCTGGGGTTTGGGACTGGTTTGAACCATGTTAATTTTACTCTAAGTTCCAGCTAAATAGTTTTTGTGGTTCCTTCTACCATATTACCGCCTTAGGTCACACAGTGCTTTAAGACATCAGATGCTTTGCAATATAATTTCAACATGTGAATTAATTTGAATGGATTGTTCACAGATTATTTCACAAGACAAGACCTTATTATTGCCAGCCCACATGTCACTAGCTACTGAATGACACCACGCATCACATTTGGTGGAAATAAAAGGAGGGCTCCTTTGTTGTAAATTCATTCATATACTCTTGGGAAATTAGGACACACACCAGATGTAAATGAGCCTTTAATCCAAATCCCAGGGTGGGAAGTATAGAAGAGAGAGGTGGCAGGAGTCAAGGGGAAAAGAGAACTATAACGGTGCCAAAGAATAGAAGGAATATCCCGTTTCTTCAGTCAGGCTGGACCATTTATATGGCCTCTGGGATGCAACTTTATCTCCACATTGTTGAACGCTGTCCTTTCTTACTGGAGTTAGCATGGAGGGTGGCCCTGGTTAGAGAGATTCCCTGCAGGACCTTCCTGGTATAAAACGATAGGGTTTCCTCTCAGAGATGGGACTTGTTCTTAAGCTGTGCCTCAGGGAAACTCAGTCTGATAGGCACAGGATTCCTGTACAGCAATGCACTTGGCAGGTGGTAGAGTTATTAGTAGACTCCTTTAAAAGTTCCTCTGGGTATTACACATCCAGAGGTACAAAATTCCTATCACACCCTCTGGAGCTTGGGCCTTGAAGTTAGCACCCTCCTCCTGAGCACCTTGGGAAGGCTCCCTTCCCCCTCTGAAGCAGCCTCTGCACAAGCTTGTTACTGCACAAGCATCTCATGAGCCAGGTGAGGTGGAGATAGCGATGCTTTACTGCTTCTGTTCAGCTGCTTGCTAGATAGTGAGCCTCTAATGCAGGGCCTACAGATTTCCAATGCCATTCTATTAGTCTAATCACAATATAATTCTACTTGGATACAAAATTAGAAGCGAATCATATTTTACTTCTAGCTTCTAATTAGCAACAGTCACATGCTTTTATTAAACTCTTCCAATCAAGTCATCCCAGCATCATACATTCTGCTTATCACTAGGCCCACCTGCAGGCAGCTCTCTTCCTTGCTTCTTATCAGTAAAGCCAATTACTTTCTCACGTGCTTGCTTTGTGGTTTTGCTTATAGACGCCACCACACCATCCACAACTATAGAACATTCTATTCTTGATCCTTGCTTCCCGCCCTGCATGAGTTGCTTCCTTGAGGTAGTGTGTGAGAACTGGTCTCCTGGTCTCTCTTCCTTTCTACAAAGGAGTGTTTAAAATATTGCTTTTATTTAAGTGTTTTCTTGCTTTTCTGAGTCTTATGTTTTCCTGTCTTCTTCCTTCATTGCTGTTTCCTTTCTTCTTATTCTTTTGTTTTTCCTTCTCCTTAGTCAAATTTCCATAGCCTTTTCTAACCCTCAATTAAGAATGATTTTTTAAAAATTCAATAGTTCCTTACAAATTTCTGTCCCAAACAACTAATTGCTGTAAGTTTCTAGGTAGGTAATATTAAGTAATGAAAAAAGAGCAGGTGCTCTGGCATCAAATAGAGCTGGGTCCATCACTCTCTTGGCAGGTAAATTTAGTGCTCTAAATAGGTGGCCTTAGTCTCAGTTTCTCCATCTCTCAAGTGGGACGATAATGTCTACTTCAGAGGGTAAGAGGATTGCTGAGCTATGAGGCGGGAAGCATGAGACGCATGAGCTTTCAATGGGTTAGCTTTCTTTCCCTTCCCAGTTTAGCAAGTATTTTTTAAAGGCAGTCTAGTAGGCACTGGATTAAGAAGCTTTGGAGGAATGCAAAGATGAATAAAACAATGTGTTACTCAGGAGTTTGTAATCTAGTGAATAAGACTGCAAGAGGTAAAGGCAAAACTAGATTTAAGAGAAAACAGAACATTATGAGCCGGAACTAACTTAAACCACAAATACATTGTCATAGAAAAGAATATTGCCTTCCAGTAATAAAATTATACAACTAATTATTTACCCATATTTCCTCTCTCCTCTTTACCTCGGACATACCCTTCAAGAAAACATACAATTAACAGCAATAATATCAACAGTCACATAATTAATATCAGTGAAGCACTCTGAGGCAATAAAGAGGCATCGGAAATCAAAACAGTATCTATGTAATATTCATATTAAATTTAATAACTATTTAAATATTTATAAATTATCTGGCATTTTATATTTGCAAAATGCTTCACAATCACTTTTTATTAATTATTAGATACCACTTATCCCTTGGCACTCACATTTCCAGATGCAGTAGAGCACTGATTTTTTTTCTTTATTAAACTTAAAGAAACATTTAGCTTTATCAGAAAATCTTCTAAGTTCTCATATCTGAAATATTGGGCAACATGAAAAATAAGGAAAATACACCAGAAGGCCTTCTCTTTGCAGCATCTTTAATCTACGAAATCATTAATCTATTAATCTACTATCATCTTTGAGCCCAGAAAGGTGAAATGACTTGTCTAAGGTCACAGAGGTATTCTGGTTAATGGCTGAAAGTGTACTGGACTAGCTCTATCCTTGGGGCTTCATTCCTGGATATGTGGGAGGCAGAAAGTTGTGGCTATGCTGGCTGAATTGGTTAGAACTGTAATTTGGTGACTGAGTCTGAGCAAATTGCTTGCCTTTTTCCCAGAGTCTGAATAGATCAGGTCTGTGTGACTAGAGTAGTACCTGGAACCGAAGTCTAGATTTAAGCAAAGCCACGATAGTTTTCACACTAAATGTGCTTCCAGATACAGGCATAGGAATCCATCCCATTCGTGACTTTTCCCACTACTGCCTGTGTTCTCACCTTTGTTACTGTTCTGTTGGAAAACAGTCATGCAATAGAGGGCCAGTTCACATTCCTCTCTCTAGACACTAGAGTCTGAGCTCATCAGAAAACAGGGACTTCTTGGGAAGCGGATGTGGCTCAGTGATTGAGCTCCCACCTACACATGGGAAGTCCCAGGTTCAGTTACCAGTGCCTCCTTAAAAGAAGTCCAGCACACAACAAACAGACACAGCAGATGCAAATGAGGGAGTGGGAGAAATAAATAAAATAAATCTTTATTTAAAAAACAACAGGGACTTCTTATTGCACTGTATATTTCCCTTTCCACCTGGGAACTGCCTGTCATATAGAAGGCACTCAAGTATTTTTTTCATGATTCCATGGATAAATGGCAAGGCCCAGGAGGGCAGGGGTCTTGTTTGACTCATTTTTGCCTTTTGAGTAGTGCCTAGCACAGTGCTTTGTCTATGGTAAGGATTCAATGGATATAGACTTTGTGGAAAGTATGCAGAAATTTATTTATCTGTCGTAATACATATAATTTATCGATTTTGCAATATCAATCTGATACAAATCAAGAAAAAAATACTGAGTAGCTAAGTAACATTTCCACCACACCTAGGTCAAGCCAGAAGCCACTGGAAACTATGAGAAGTGGGTTCCAATTTATCTTTTACACTCTTGAGTATAGCACAATGTGTTTGTGGTTTGCAACACAGCTGTTTTATTACAGTGAGTGTTGAGGGTGGAGGTGGGGAATCAATTGTATTATAAAATACAAAAACGGATTTTAAGAAGCATATAGAAAGTAATCAAGCCACATAACTCACTAAGTTTGAGAATAATTACTCTTTTCACTCTATCCTAAATATCAAATTGTAGCCTAATGAGACATGTTGGTGAAAAAGAGAATAGTATAGAAGAAATCATAGTGGTGAAGACACCCTTGACTCAGGATGTTGATTACCTCATCTGTCTGCTCGAGCCTTAGGACCTGAAATATAGCTGTTAAATTGGATCTAACTGGCCTTCTTATTTTCACCAGAACATTTAAATAGGTCCCCAACTATGGAGTTTATAAAGACAACCCAAAGGATTGTAAATGATCATAACCCACACAAGAACAAGAACTCTATACAAATTTAGTGAACATTTAACTTCAGCATAATTATGCACAGCAAATACAAGAAAAAATACAGTTTGGCTCTGGAATCAGCTGCCAAGCTCCATCCTTAGGAACAGGTGGACATTTTACCCAGGTGTGCAGAAGGGCACAGGCTGAACACCTTGCTTGCCTACATCCTGTACCAGCTTATGAAAGATTGGTAGTTTTCCCACTGTATCTTCAACTTTAAACTAAAAACAGCCAGTATTTTCTCAAAGATAGATTTAAATGTAAAGCTTCTTCATTAATTCTCATTTTTTTAAAAAAAGGATTTTCAAAGCACTCTGCAAAAATCTAGTTCCAATTTCTTTTTGAGTGGCCAGGTAACTCTTACTCTGTATTTCTTTGATTTTCTTCTGAATACTGATGCAACAGTGGAATAAGCTTGGGACAACAGTTTTTTATATTGAGTCTGATATTAAACAACAAAACCCTCTTCTACTTTTCCATTGAGTGGAAGCTATAATGCTTTCTGTGAAGTAATATTGAACTTTCCCTCTTTACAGTGGCTGTTCAGGGTTTTACTGCTTAACAATTTCATTGCCACTTTTGTATAGGTCAGTACTCAAATTTCAGTTTTGCATAAGAATCACCCAGGAAACTTGCTGAAAATGCAGAAACTTGCTGAAAATTCTTGCACTTTACCCCTAGAGTTTCTAGGTGGTCCTAGGATCACAGTTTGAGAAACAGCACATTGGATTCAAGGTGTCAGCACTTTCAGTCTTAGGTTACATACAGAGCTACATGAAAACCAAACTGTGAGTGTTTGTTTCTTTATTCCTAGCAACACAGACCTTCTCCATATTAATAACCCAGGTTAGATAAAATTTTCTCTTATAAAATGGGAATATATATCCTACTTCACAAGGTTCTTGATGAGGGCACAACTGGATGATTTAAGTAAAGGGCTCAGCAAAGTAGCTGGCATTCTGTAAGCACTCAATAAATAGTTTTAAAATGTTTTCCATTAAAATATCTTATCATCATCACCATTAGCAGCAACAGCACATCAGCATGGAATCACCAAAATACATTTAGGAAACGGATTGTCTCCATCCAGCCTTTTCATTCTTCTTCTCTCTTGGGGAATTAAGGTTACCTGAGTTCAAATTAAAGGTTATCAATCCTGGCTTACACCCAATAAATGACATGCCATTTGATTCTGTGAAAATTATTCAAGGGCCTGTGATATCTTACATCCACAGTAGAGAAGTTGATGTGACCTAAATATTTAAGAAGGGTAAATTAAGAAATGTGATTTTAGTTGTAGGCAAATCTAGGAATCACTGGGATTGTTGGGGATGACCTTCCAGAGCAGAGAAAAATTGCTCCTAGGTTGGGTGGAATCAACAAGCTCTAAAGTCTTACTCTAATCTTGTCTTTTAATTTTCATAATTTTACTCAATTATTGATAACTTTACACAACCTTCTTTTTTCTTACTGTACTTCATAATATTTTCTATAGCAACAGAGCACAATGGCAGATGTTAAAATTCCAACATTGTAAACACACTTCTTTTGGGAGTTGCTCTAGAAAGCATGTTGACTACTCAGCGTCCTTCCCTGTAGGGTTGCTCAAGTTATTAGTGCTCAAAAAGTTATAAATGGAGAGAGACAAAAGAGATGTTGATGGAATAATAATGATAGTAACAACTTATATTTGTATAATTTGAGGTTTTCTAAATGTCATTACATATATGAAGGGAACTGGAATTTAATAATAGAACATGAAGATGCTATATTCTACCCCTGCACTCCCACCCCCCCACTGCCCTAGAACAGATCTTCCAAAAGTGATTTCATAAAAAAATAAAATTTTTGGACCTAAGCTTTAACCTGCTGACCTCATAACAAGTCAAACTAATTCCTTCCCTCTCATTTGGGAAAAAAAGTCAAAACAGAAATGTATAGCTCTCAGATTTACATCCATGCAAATGCCCTGTACCTGTAATCCAGGAAAAGAAATAAAACATTTCCAGCACCCCAGAACCCCCACACCCCTAATTTTGGTTTTCTCAATCACCATCCCCACAATCCTGCCTTTCATGGAAACCATTTTTGCTTTTCTTTATGGTTTTGACCCTAAGCAGGCATCCCTGATTTTTTAGTTTTTAATGATGTAATATTTTGTGTTGGCTTTTTTTGTTCAATATTATGTTTTTGAGATCCACATTGTTTTATGAAGCTGCAGATCATTCCTTTTTATTGCTTTATAGTATATAATTATTTGAAATACATAGTTTATATTTTCTACTCAATGGGCATTTCCTCTTTGTACTTTTTCGTGTGTTATTTGCCATTTGTATGTCCTCTTTTGTAAAGTGCCTGTAATAAAATTGAAAGGAAAACAAACAAACCTCAATTCCTTCCCCCCACCCATATGTTACTACCTACTTCTGATCTGTATACTGGTGGTTGGTTACTGTTCCTATAACCAGGCACAGACTTGTACCTCCACAGCTCTAGTTATCTAAGATGCCACTTTAAAAATTCCCGGCAACTATGAAGGTCTCAGACAAAATATAATATCTTAAAATGTTCTATGAGAAATATAATAAAAGTTCTATGATGAAATATCCTCAGGAAACATCATATGAAGTCTTTTCTTGGACATTCACAAGTAGCATTTATAATAATAAAAGTTCTGAAGGGTGGTGAAGTAAAGGAACTTATTCAATGTTATATTATGAAGCACATTTTAAGAAAACCTGGTATGGAATAGTCCCTTCTTGTTGAATTTTAACATCAT
>JAQZBX010062986.1:0-16775 GCA_029593785.1 Cabassous unicinctus
AAACAGCTTGACAAAAACAAGGGGTAACTTTAACGTCTACCTTAGTTAGGATTGTAATCCCTAAACTTTGGTACAGTCATTTTGAATTTCTATTAATGACTTTAGGGGCATGTCACTGTGCTGCAGTATCTTTAAGAAGGAGTTCTCAAGAATAAAATGAAAAATCCTCAATTTCTCTATTCCTTAGCAATTCTAGTAAGTTCTGACAAGGAAAAAATTAAAACTACTGACCCAAATAAGGCTAATGGCTCCTTTCCTTCAACTCCATTGCCCCAAATAGGGAAGAACTGTTAAATTTAAACTATCTCTCTGTCCATTTTCCCAGATGCTTTCTTCCCAGTTAATCCCTGTGAATTTGGTAAGAAGTATCATATTCAAAGAAGAAAAGGAAATAAAGAAACTCAGGGAAATAAAACCCACAAGAGTTATTGCTACATAAATTCCTAAGCTCTAATGTATGAGATAGAGGAGAGATTCATAAATCTGAGGTTCTACCCTCATTTGCCATTCACTCTGTGACCCAAGTTAAATTACTGAAGTTCTCTGAGGTTAGTACTTTCCTAAGAGTAAAAGTAAATTAAACTTTTGAATATTCAATTCAATTCCTTCATATCTTACAGAATATAAAGTCAATCAATTGGGTATGTGGCAAAAATTAGTATTAGCACAAACAACATTGTAATCTAAAATCCTAAGAAAAAATAGTTAAAACGAATCATTTAATAACTACAGTTCCCATGTGGAAATGCTGACCACTAACCATTTGCCTCAAGAAAATAATAAAAAATAAGCACTCAATAACCACCTTCAATGAGGGGAAATGTTAATTTTATCCACATACATGGTTTCATCTACTGACTGACTGCATTCCTGGACTGCTGCTTCCACTACAGATCGTTCAATCATGTTTGATGACACTGAAAAGAAAATTTAAAGTCAAATTTTTAAAAACAGCCATATTTTTTCCTAAAAATAATCTGCAAACCCTAACACAAATTCTAATTACATAGTTTATAGGAGGAAAAAAGTGTTAGTTCAGAATAACAAAATCATACCTCAAATACACTTGTAATAGTCAAATACCTTAACTTTCTAAATTCAGTTTCAGAAACATTTCTGTAAGATCCTAGTTTTATTCTCTAGAGACAACACCATTTCAAGGTTGCAATAGTGTAACTTTTTATCACTGTTTCAATAGGTATGATAGTAAGAATAATAATAACAGCTACCATTTATTAAGCAATTACTAAAAAGTGTGACACTCTGCTCGATACTTTACAAGCATTATCTCATTAGAGAGATGTTCTATAAGATTGACATTAATATGTCTTTATCTTACAGATGGGAAAAGTGCAGCTTTGAAAGGTTAAATAACTTGCCCCAAAACACAGCTCTCTACAGAGCAACACAACCCCAGGCCCGATTCCAGAGTGGGCACCCTTAACCACTTTGGTATATTCTCAGGCAAAACACCATGTGCCATTTTATATTAAGTTACAATGAAAGCCAGTTTCATTTTCTAAATTTTCAACTGTTATAGAACTTTTTAAAGCAAAGGTATATTTACAACTCTGCCTTTAGAAGTAAAAATGAAATACAACTGTTTCTCCTGTATTATGGAACATGTTTCTTCCTATACCATCAAAGAAAATAGCATCTGTACAATATAAAAGAGCAACCCACACCCACTTCTATCCTTCAGTGTGCTGAAAACATAGGACACTTTTTTCCAGAAGATTTCTCCTTTGTAGGTCAGCGCTTGCGGTGTCTGGTTAAGTGTATGTCAACAAAAAGATGCCTGAAGAAAGGCCAAAGCAGGAAGGTAGAGTTACCCCTGCTCACTTGCTCACTATTTTTCTCCCAGCATTTAAGATTACCTAACCTAAGACATAGTAATAGTAATAAGCACTCAGAGGAGACAAAAGTGCCCCAAAAGCCCCTTTTATTTGAACCTGTAATTAGCATTATACCCATTAAATATGTGTCCCAGACACTTAACTCTTCAGTTTGTTCATATGCCGGTTGACCCTGAATCTCAGCAGAGTTGCAACACCTACTCTCCAGGCCATCAGACTCACCCAGGACAAATAACAAAAGGATGACGATGGACAACACCCATCCCAAAAAACAGAGGGTATCTACAACTGCAAGCAAGACAGTTCCATCCATCTGCCCCCATGGGATCTAAGCCCCCTCTCAATCAGAAGCAGAGTGGGCATCACCATCCCCAAATCCTCAAGACTGAGAAATGAACAAACATAAGGGGGGAATGCAACTATGGACTAAAGTAGACTTATTATTATTATTTTATTTTTTATTTTACTTTTTTTAGGAGGTACAGGGGATTGAACCCGGGACCTCATACATGAGAAGTAGGTGCTCGACCACTAGGCTACACCTACTCCCCAGAAGTAGACTTATTTTATTTCTAGTAATGGTAGAACTTATAACACTGATATAAAGGCAGTGGTCACCAAAGTTCTGAGGAGAAGGAGAGTGAAGAATAGGTGCAACATGGGGCATCTTGGGGACATTGGAATTGTTCTGCATGAAACTGCAATGACAGATCCAGGCCATCATATATTTTGTCAAAACCTATAAAATTGTGCGGTACAAAGTGTAAACCATAATGTAAACTATAGACCATGGTTAGCAGTAATGCTTCAATATGTGTTCATCAATTTTAACAAATGTACCACACTAATGAAAGATGTTGCTAATGGGGAAAAGTTTGGGAGGGAGAGGGGATGGGGTAGATGGGAATCCCCTATATTTTCAATGTAACATTTATGTAATCTAAAGCTTCTTTAAAAATAAAATAAAACTAAAAAAAAAAAATTTTTTAAGTGCCCCAAAAGGACCCAAACAAAATCAGAGGTCAAGTACAGGAAAGATGGCTGTGACAGGGTAAAAGCCTGTAAAAGGCTCCCTGGGGAACATTCTGAGGTTCCAACCCAACTAAAGGTATTATTCCTTGGGGAAAAAGTGCTGCCATGCATATGTCTCATAACACTGGGATATTTTAATACAAAAGTCTCAACTTCTATTTAAATCTCTAGATCTAATTCAGAATTCAGAACTATATTAGCAATTTATCAGAAAATGTTACTTACAAGGTTGCTTTTCAACAGCATCGATGATCCTTTCCAGTGCATCTTCAAGCTCCAATTCACTGATAGATTGAAGAGCATCTGTGAGATACTTAATGGCTTCACTGGTAAGACAAGGAGAGAAAAGATGAAGTTGGTCATCTTTTAAAAACTTTTAAAGCTGAAAGTTTTATGCCAAAACTGACAAACATTCATCAACCTGGCATTAAAATTAAAATTTATTCACTACTCCCTGGAAGCAGTGCTCACCTTTCCTGCACTTTCTGAACAAGTTCTTTCCTCTATCCTCTGCCAACATAACGTTCTTAAAATACCAAATCACATCCTTTCTCTAAGTATTTCTAGTCCAGCTCTACCTGATGTAACCTTTCTTTCTGAAACTGTTAAAATCACACATATATACCTTAAACCTGACATATCACATTAGCCTTGCATTATTTACTACCTTACATTTAGGGCAGAATCCTGTCTTCCTCAATGTCAGAAACCATATCCTGGCCATGATACTCAAATATATATTTATTAATTTTTTATTAATTTTTTTATTTTTAAAGAAAATTTAGACTACATAAATGTTACATTAAAAATACAGGAGATTGCCATTTGCCCCACCCTTCCCCCTCCCGCACCTTCCCACATCAGCAACATCCTTCATCAGTGTGCTACATTTGCTAAAATTGATGAACACTCATTGAAGTATTGCTACTAACCACAGACTATAGTTTACATTATAGTTTACACTCTGTCCTGCACAATTTTGTAGGTTATGACAAAATATATAATGGCCTGTATCTGTCATTGCAATGTTATGCAGGACAATTCTAATGTCCCAAAAATGCCCCCATATTACACCTATTCTCTCTCTCTCCCCTCAGAACTTCTGGTGGCCACAGGCTTTAAATCAGTGATAAAAGTTCTTCCATTGCTAGAATAATAATAAGTCTATAATAGAATCATAATAAGTCTACTTTAGTCCATTGTTTATTCCCCAATCTTGAGGATTTTGGGATGGTGATACCCACTCTGTTTCTAATTGAGAGGGGGCTTAGGTCCAATGGGGAAGATGGACGGGACTATCTCATTTGCAGTTGCAGACACTCTGTTCCTTGGGATGGGTGTTGTTCATCATCTTCTCCTTGTTAGTTGTCCTGAGTGAGTCCAATAAACTGGAGAGTAGGTGTTGCAACTCTGCTGAGACTCAGGGCTCAACTGGTACATGGATGGACCAAAGATTTACGTCTCTGGGACATATATTTAACAAGTATAGTGCTAATTACGGGTTCAAATAAAAGGGGCAGAAGAGCCATGTGTAGGGAAACTATAAATGCGTCTACCTCTGTTACACTGGGGAGCATAAATTCCAAAGTAAGGCCGACTGTCAGGGTGCCAAATTCCTAAGCTCGTCTGCCCTATTTATTAATTTGATAATACATTTGCTTAAAATAAAGTCCAGCTAACTGTATGTTATTTAATCACAATTTTCCATTGTAAAATCAGAAAAAAAGACGCTAGAAAAAATTTTTGACAATTATATAGAATATAGTCATGGGAGCAACCCATACTAAATCACATAAATTTTGGATTTAATTACCAATAATGCTAACAATGAATGAATACCGTTAACTTGCTAATTACATACCATTCTGTATTTGTAGCATACAATTTTACACTTTAAGTCACTATCATTGTTACAATCATCACACTAATTGTTCTATATGTTGGTTTGCTTATTGTTTTATTGTGCGTGTCACGGTAACTTCGTGAAACAGCGGTAACTTCCTGAAACAGCGTTGCTAGCATTCGCATTTTGAGGAGGTGTCAAAGTCATGCTAATAAACGGCTGCTAATAAATCGCTGCTTCCCGCGAAGCGGATGTGGCTCAAGTGATTGGGCTCCCATCTACCATATAGGAGGTCCAGGGTTTGATTCCTGGGGCCTCCTGGTGAGAAGCAAGCTGGCCTGCGTGGAGTGCTGGCCCATGCGGGGAGCTGGCACAGAAATATGATGCAACATCAATGAGACACAGAAGACAGACAATAGGAAACACAGCAAATTAGGGAGCTGAAGTGGCACAAGAGATTGAGCAGCCTCTCTCCACTCCGGAAGGTCCCAGGATCGGTTCCTGGTACGGCCTAGAAAGAAGACAAGCAGACACAGGAGAACACACAGAGAGCAGACAGTGAGCACAAAACAATGAGGGGAGAGGGGGGAGAAATAAGTAAATAAATAAATCTTTAAAAAAAATAATAAAAATAAATCGCCGCTTCTCTCCTTCAGTCTGTCACGTTCAAGAGCAGTCTCTCCCTGCCTAGGAGAAATATTCGACTCCGCGCGAGCTAGGGTATACCTAAGAAGATAACGCAGCCTCAAGATGATACCAGGTCGATGTCGCTACAAAGAAGTCTTTAAGGATCTGTCATTTAAAGAAAAGCCCCTCTGGGCAGGCGAGCGAGGAGCCGCCGCTATGCGTCCTGCTGTCCTGCGTGGCTTTTCCCTTCCGCCTCACACCCTGTTTGGGCCAACTCACCCACGGAGCAACAAGCCGCGCAGCTTGAAGGCGGAAAGAGCCCGGCTCCGCACCCGATCGGGCGCCATGTTCGCGTTTTGGCGCCACGGCCATGGCTCCGCCCCGTCCAACCCGGCCCCGCCCCGGCACGCCCGCCGGCCCCTGACCCGGATATCCGTACTCCTTGTCTCAGCTCCCTCCGGAAGGGCTGCGGGAGCTGGGTGCAGCTTGGTACCCCGTCCAGTGAAAGATAGGTCCTGCACGCCTATATTGCTCGGAGAGGGAGAAGTAACAGTGTCCTTCCCTGGTGCCTGCGTTGGGAATGTGCGTTCCTTATCCCAGGCGCATCATCGCTGCCCTCGACCTTCCCTGACTCCGGTCTGGCTCATCCGCAACCCGGGATCCTGCCTTCTTGGGAGGCCTTGAGAACTGCTGGGGATGGCAAGATGCCTCCAGGGGAGGGAGGCATCGTGCCATTCTAAGGTCAAAATCCCCTCTCCCCACCCCAAGCAACCACTTTCCTGCTAGTTTTGTCTATCTTGAACTTCATTTAAATAAAATCATATAGCATGTACTCTTTTGTATCTGGCTTCTTTCACTAACATGGTATGTATTAGATTCATTCATGTTACTACATGTATCAGACAGTTTTTGTTCCTTTCAATTTCTCAGCAGCATTTCATTATATACAGTATGTATATGTATATGTACACTCAATTTGTTTATCCATTCACTTTTTTAATGGAAATTTGGGGAGGTTCCAGGTTTTGGCTATTATTTGTACAAGTGATTTTGTGGATATATATAAATTTTCTTGGGTAAATTCTTAGGAGTAAAATGTCTGGGTCATATGGTATGTACATACTTTTATATATATATTCCTTCCTTATAATATTTACATGTGTAGTATGGGAAACTGCCAAACATTTTCACATTTTTACTCACATCAGTAATGTATGAGAGTTCTCCTTTCTCCATATCCTTGCTCGTATTTCGTGTTGTCAGTCAGTTTAGTCATTCTGGTGGGAATAAACTGGTATGTCACTGTGGTTTCATCAATGACCTTTTAATTGCCAAATCCAATGGTAACTTCTCAATCCTCATCTTGTTCTCTCTAAGATTTCTGATCCTGTTGACCATTATTGAAATAGTCTCTTTCTTTGCTTCCATGTTACTACATTCTCCTAGTTGTCCATCTTTCTGGCTGTTTCTTCTCATCTTCCTTTCTTATTTCCTTTCCTTAAATGTTGGTATTTCCAAGGTCTTCTGGTCTTTGCACTCAATGCACTCTCATTGGAAAATTTTATCCATGCACTGGTGCTCACAAACTCATCTGTACAATGGTGATTCCAACATCTCTAAGCCAAACTGCAACTTCTCTAAGCTCCAGACCTACATACCTAGCTACCTCCTGGATATATCCACATTATTACACAGGCATCTTAAAAGCAACAAGTCCCAAACTAGAGTAAGTGTTTTGTTTTGTTTTGTTTTGTTTTTTATGCTGAGACTAGCACCACTGTCTTTCCAGAGCCCAGATCAAAAAACTGGAGTCACCTTGACGTCATCTATTCTCTTGCCCCACAAGACAAATCTAATAAAAGCTATTGATCTTCTCCTCTTGGAAAACTAGATAAAAGCTATGGCTCTTTTCTGCAAAACAAACAAAAAACAAACAAACAACAACAAAAAACAAGCCAACAAGAAGCACACATGCATAAAATTTACTTGCAGGTTCAGAAGGTTTGAGAACCCACTGAAGCCTCTCCATGTAGTTCCATATACCCCTGGGTAAGAGCCACTGTTCTATATCTTATTTGTTCTATCTCCTTAACATATCTTATATATATCCATCATCTTCATGTCTCTAGTTAGTCTTTGGTTCAGAATTTCATCTTCTCTAGACAGGTAAACTAGAATATAGTCAGTCTAGGAAAGTAAGGAAGTACTTATTGATGGGTAGGTATTGTGCTTGATGCTATAGTTGTGTCACTGTACAAGAAATAAGAGATCTCTGCTCTCATAGTTATAATCGATCAAGAAAGATAAATGTAACTATAGGTAAAGGAATATGTTATGAAGTTTAGGATGCTATGAGAGCATATAAGAAGTGGACCTAACATGGACAGAGAAGGTCTCCTGAGAAAGTGATAATTAAACTGAGATCTGAAGAATGAATAGGAATTATCTAGGTGAAAGGAGTCTGATATTTATTATAAATAAAATGGAGAAAATTTGATATTTAAAATGATACCTAGGCTTCTATTTCTAGCAAAATCGCAGACTATCCCAAAGAACTCTCCCTCTAAAAAAACTGAAAGTTTAGGATCAAATCTTAAAATCTGTATTTAAAATGCATCAACGAGCTAGGGAGAAACTAAAGAATATCCAGAAGTAAGAAAAAAAGAGGGAAAAATAACTTAATAAGCATGGGAAATCGGAAGGTAAGCAAGGCACAGAAACAAGCTTTCCCTTTACCCATTGTGGCCGTCTGGCAATTTGATGTAATTATGAATTCCAAAAATATAATTGGATCATGCTTATAAACTGATCTGTTAATCTGGGCATGATTGAGTTATGATTCAGGCGTTGACTGGGCCACATCAGCAGGGCGTTGAGCCCCACCCCTTGGTGGGTGGGGAATCAAACATAAAAGACAAGGCAAGAACAGAGTAGAAGCAGTCTTTGAGAAGCAGCTTTGATGTTGGAAAGAAGGCCCCAGGAGAAGAGAAGCAAGCCATTCGCCTGATCGCCTACAGCTGACCTTGTGGAGGAAACAGGAGCTAAGCTCAGAGAGAAACGCAGCCCCGGGAAGAGAGGAACCCAAGAAGCCTGAACCCTGGGCAAATGTCGGCAGCTGTCTTGCTCCAACACGTGACAATGGACTTTGGTGAGGGAAGAAGCTTATGCTTTATGGCCTGGTATCTGTGGACTTCTACCCCAAATAAATACCCTTTATAAAAACCAACCCGTTTTTGGTATTTCATATTAGCACCCCTTTGGCTGACTAATACACCCATTTACCCATTTACCCAAACAGTGAAATTACACTTAACACCACCTGGAGGACTGGACTGCAGGGGACAGGAGACAAACATACGGCTTATCCAAATATGAAATCTAATAGGAAATCCCCTGCATAAAGCTGAAATTCTAAAGGCCTTCACTAAAATTCTAGTTCTTACTTAGCAAAGTAGCAATATATGACAACATGTGTTGTTGGCAAGGCTGTGAAAAACAGTCACTTGCATACATTACTGGCGATGACAAAACCCCTGCTGAGCACATCGATGTTCATAGTGACATTATTCACAATTGCAAAAGATGAAAGCAACCCATGTGTCCATCAGAGGCTGGAAGAATGGATAAACAAAATATGGTATATACATTCAATGGCATATTATTAAACTGTAAAAAGGAATGAAGCTCTGATACTTGTTATAACATGGATAAACCTTGACGACATCATGTTGAGTGAAATAAGCCAGACACAAAAGGATGTCATTTATATGAAATAATTAGAATATACAAATTCATAGAATCAGAAATTAGAATGCAGGTTACCAGGGGAATGGGGTGGGGCTAGGGAATGCTGATTTATGCTTATTGGTATAGAGTTTCTATTTGGGGTGATGGAAAAGTTTTGGTAGTGAATGGTGGGGATGGTAGCACAACATTGTGAATGTAATTATGTAATGATTATCAAAAATCTCCTCTATGCTCCTAGGCTGGCTGCCACCTGGTTGATCTGTACCCAGTGGGCAGCGCAGCTGGAAGCTGCAGGGCCCCTGCTCCGGAGCTCAGCCACTTGAGCTGCCTGTCAGGGCAGCTCCCCTGGGGAGCCATGGACACTGCTGCCCTGGCTGAGCTGTATAGAAGAATAAGCTGATCAGACTCTGACCATTCATTGGCTTTCAGCTTGCCAGGACCTTTTACCCACCTCTCCTTTCGTGGCCCATGTGCTTCATCCTCCGCCCTGTGTGCAACTAGCACCCAATACAATGTGTGTTCGTTAAACCATAGAAGTGGGGCAGTATGACAAGAACACATCCCGGAGCCCTTTATCCACCAGGTGGGTGGGTGGGCACAGCAGCATGATGTGCTACAATGACCACACTGTGTGCAAGCCCCCATCTCTCCGGAACAGCGCTTCTATGAGTCCCTCCCTCCGGAAATGAAGGAGTTCACCCCTGAGTTCAAAGGTCAGTTGCTGGCCAGTTTGGTGAGAGCAACAATCTTGGGCCTGTACGCCCTTGGTTCAGTTTTCCTTGTTTTCTTGGCTATTTGATGTTTCTGTAGGTCTCTGTTGTCTTAAAGCAGCTGAGTCACTTTGTTAAGCAAAATTAGAGGCTGAGGGCATCAGCAATGTCTTTAGATCTTGAAAATTGAATTAAGTGATTGGTAAAACCAAGAAGAATTCACAGCGTTAAGTTCTGTTGGTGGAAAAGACCCTGCTGTAGTCAAGGGGGTTTCCCTTGTTAGCTGAAGGGTTTTCAAGAAGGGGGTGTCACGTCTCTGGCCCCAGAGGAGGAAGAATTGCATGTTTTCCAGATTAAGGTGCTGAGATGGTTGGCCAGGTGGCTGTGTGTCTGTATGTGCGGGAGGAATGAATTGATAGTAAAAAATTTAGAGAAGGATTGGGGCCTCGAGGCCCTAACCTCTGAAGGAAATTGGATTTGTTTTTAAATATATATTACTTTTTTAAAAAGAGCCCCATGAACATTATACCAGAATTAAGTTACTTTATTTTAAAATTTTTGTCACTGTGTTTAAACATTTTTATAATTGCCCTCCAGTGTGCAAGTTATGTTTGTGTTCTGCCTTCTCACTTTTTCAGAGCTTTATGAATTCAGTCATTTTGCCCCTATCCTTTTTTTAAATTATTTCTCCCCTGCCCCCCTCATTGTTTTTGTGCTCGCTGTCTGCTCTCTATTTGTTCTTCTGTGTCTGCTTGTCTTCTCTTTAGGTGGCACCAGGAACTGACCCTGGGACCTTCCGGAGTGGAGAGAGGCACTGAATCTCTTGCACCACCTCAGCTCCCTGGTCAGCTGTGTCTCCTATTGTCTCTCTTTTGTGTCTCTTTTTGTTGTGTCATCTTGCTGCACCAGATCTCTGCACTGGCCAGCATTCCATGCAGGCCAGCTTGCTTTTCACCAGGAGGCCCCTGGAATCGAACCCTGGACCTCCTATATGGTAGATGGGAGCCCAATCACTTGAGCCATGTCCGCTTCCTTGCCTCTATCCTTTACTTAAGGGATCTTCAATTAGAAAGAAACTTAAGGAAAATCAGTGCTGACTTTTTTTGTCAGTTCTTGACACCAAGTTAAGTTTTGCATGTTTTTTGTTTTGTTGTGTTTTGTCTTTCCATTGCCCTTTGTCCACAGTTCCTCCTCATCCTTCAGTCTTTCAGGTCTCCCCAGAGACTCCTTCCCTGACCATCCTGACCATCTGGTCTGCCCTGGAATCCTTCTTGTTTTCTATTACAGCACCTTATTTAGTTTTTTTGTGGTACTTATCACAGTCTGTAATTGTTTTGTCTATGTGTTTGTTTATTCTCTGTTTCTCACAATAGGTCTTTTACATTAATGAGCATAGCACATGGAACCTAATTAGATGTACAATAAATAATTGATAAATGAATGAAGTGAAGCTAAGGGCTTATTTGCATGAGGATAAAGATGACTTGGACTTCACATTTAGCACTGCAAGCATTAACACATGATGATTGTGGCTGGTCATACTTAAATAAACAAAAATCCATTTTCAAGCCTACTATCAAGATATGGAATATTATTAGCAATTTTCCTTAGCTTGGTTGACTTTTTAAAATACCTGTGCTTAAAGAAATAAATCGGTGTATATAGATGTGTGTATATGTGTGGATAAGTATTCATGAATGTATTTCCTAGCTTCTGTTTGCTGAAAGGGCCTAAAAAAACAATGACACCCAGTAGTAATGAGCATATCTAGCACCAGGACCTTGTTTCTTCTGAACACCATTCCTCTACAAAAGGAACCAGGGCTCCTTGGAGAAATGGTTGATTCCTGGGCTAGGACAGAAAAAATACAAAATTAGCTGGAGCATCCCATGGTGACAGAATGTAAAGAAGGGGTTAAAAATGATGGGGCTGCATGTCAAAAGTACACAAGGACCAACTTAAAGGAGTCCCAGTGGAGAATTTGAGCAATAAGATATATATTCATAAGTCCACACTGACATAAATAAATAATTGAATAAATAAATAAGTGCTGAGAAGGGACATGTCTTCCTTACAGTAGAATTCTAGTTAGTAAATCAAGAAGAACTTTGGAAACAGAAATCATCATTAGGCAGACAACACAGTAATGATTGTTGCAGGCAAGAACCACTGATGGATTTTAAAACTAGTCGCCTAAAGTATGATGATTAGCAGAATAGCCAGAGAGTTTCAAATTATCTCCCCATAAGATATTAATGACAAAGGGAAAAATAATATCTCTACAGTAGAGAAACCTGGCAGACACCACCTTAACCAAGTGATCCAAGTTCACATCTCCAGTGATCAGACTTGTACCTCCTGACACGGTGAACTGAGGAGGACACAGGATCAACGTCTGTTGTCCAAAATACACAACCTCAATCTAATCATGAAGAAGCATTGAAGAGCATTCTTCAAAATAACTGGATAGTACTCTTCAAAAGTGTCAAGTTTGAAAGGCAAAGAATAAGGAACTACCCCAAAATTGAGGGTACTGAGGAGACACAACAGCTAAATGCAATGTGAGATCCTAGACCAGAAGAAGGATATTCGTGGGAAAACTGAACGAGTAATGTGTATAGATTAGTTACTAGTATTGTATCAATGTTAATTTCCTTGCCTTGATAATTGTACTATGATTATGTAAGATGTTAGCATTAGAAGCTGGATGAACGGTTTATGGTCACTCTGCATTTTTTTTTTTTTAAACAAGTCTTTGATTTTTATTTCTCAAAAAAGTTTCATATTTCTTTATTTAGCTTTCTGACTCTGTGCTTGTGCCTTCAACACTTTCACAACGATTTTCTGCTCCTCAATCAGGAAAGCATGCTTGATCCTGTTACAGACACATTTAGCACACATGGAACCACCATAGGCTCTGCTGACATGTTTTTTTGTTTTATATAACCTCATAAGAACTTTAGGTCTCACAGCACGAACCCCTCGAAGTCGGCCTGGACACACACCACATGTAGATTTTGGTGCTTTCCCAACCTTCTTGGTATAAAGGTAAACAATTCTATTACCAGGGGTCCGGGATAGCCTAGTTTTGTTAGAAGCAGTATTGTAGGATAGCCTACGACGATATGTCAAATGCTGGACCATTTTGAATGCCTCTAGATGCCGTCCCCGGAAGAGGAAAAGGAAGCACTTTCCAGTTCAAAGGTCAAATATGACTGCCTCTGCATTTTTTGTTGTTGTTGCTATTTTTCTGTGAACTTAAATTTATTTCAAAATAAAAAGTAAAACAGAACCCTATGCTGTAAAATACATAGTGACAGACAGTGGACTACAGGTCAACAGGGACTGGGGTAGGTGGGAATGGGGAGTTATTGCATTATGGTTTCAGAGTTTCAGTTTGGGATGATGAAAATGTTTTGGTAATGGGTGGTAGTGTTGGTGGCACAATATAGTGAATGTAATTACTATAATTGAATTGTACACATGATAATGGTTAAAATGGGAAATTTTGTGTTGTATATATGTTACCACAATAAAATTTCTTTTAAAAGTTACAGATGGGGAAAGATGGCAGATAGAAAGACACAGGACTCTCTTCTCTTCCAGAAAAATAGCTGGAGGACAGGCTAAAACGGCCTGGAAAAAGATCTTCTAGGGTTTAGGACACCAGGCGAAGGTGGGCACCGCACAGAAGAGAGAGAGACAAAGGAGGGGAATCACGATGGCAAAACTGTGAGTTGAAATCAGCAACTGCTGCTGCTGGCACCCTCCCCCACACCAAAGACATTTTAGAATTCTCAGGGCTCTGAGCTCGCTACAGACAAAGCAGGCTCCAGGGATCCACCACCCCCAGGAAAGAGGAGAGAGAGGGATACAGCTTAAGGCTGACTCAGCTTTTGACCCACAAATCAGGTCTGCTGTGTCCAACCAGCCCTTCCAGGTCAGGTGGGGCTGTGCCACTGTTTGCCTTGGGAGCCGGCAAGGGACTAAAGAGATCCAACCCTCCTAATCTCCCTCTCTTCTAACTGGGACTGATTGTTGTGGACACAGAGGGGAGTGGAATTATTTCCTACTCGGGAAAAGAAAGGGGCTGCCAGAGAAGGCTGGAGAATTTTGTCTGAGAAAGTCTGAATTACAAGGCTCTTAGCCTCCAGGTGGGAACCTCTGTCACATTGATCCAGTCCCTGTTGCAGCAAATACACACCAACCTGGCATTGAACTGAGTGGGCTGTCAACGAGCGCCATCTGCTGGCAGAACAAGGAAGTGCACATGAGAAAATTGAAAGTAAATAAGAGAGGCTTTTTTCCAGCCTTAATAGCCTCCCTCCCCAAGGCCCTAGTAAGCAAGTTTGCAACCCATTAATGGGTCCAGAGCCCAGTTTTGAGCAACTAACAAGGACAATCCTAATGATCCAGGTTGAACCAAGAATCAAAGAGCAGAGCAGATGTGGCTGAAGCACTTGAATGCCCTCCTCCCATATAGGAGGTCCCAGGTTCAGTTCCCAGTGCCTCCTAAAGAAAAACAAACAAAGAAACAAACAGACAATTAGCAAACAATGAGCAAACAGATGAGGGAGCCAAAGAAAGAAAGAGAAAAAAAGAATCAAAGAACAGCAGCTGGGAAGTGGATGAGGCTCTAGCAGTTGGGTGCCTGCCTAACACATGGGAGGTCGCAGGTTCAGTTTCCAGTGCCTCCTAAAGATGAACAAAACAGCGAGCTGATAGGATGGGATGACATGGCGAGCTGACGCAACAAGATGATGAATGAAGAGATACAACGAGGAAACACAATGAGAAACACTACAAGCGAGGAGTGGAGGTGGCTCAAGGGATTAGGCACCTCCCTCCCACATGGGAAGTCCTAGGTACAGTTCCTGGTGCCTCCTAAAAAGAAGATGAGCACACAACAAATGGACAAAGAGAGCAGACAGCAAGTGCAAACAACATGGCGGGGGGGGGATAAATAAATAAAATAAATCTTTAAAATAAAATAGAAGTAAAGGTTTTTAAAAAAAATATATATGCTGACAGAATGGATAAAAAAAACCATTAGCCATCTATATGCTACTTACAAGAGACTCACCTTAGACCCAGGGATACAAACCAGCTGAAAGTGAAAGGTTGGAAAAAGATACTCCACACAAATAGTAACCAAAAAAGAACAGGGGTAGAAATACTAATATCAGACAAAACAGACTTTAAATGTAAAAAAGTTATAAGAGATACAGGAGGCCATTATATGTTAATAAAAGGGACAATCTACCAGGAAGAAATAACAATCAAAAATATCTATGCACCTAACCAGGGTGCCCCAAAATACATGAGACAAACTCCAGCAAAATTGAAGGGAAAAAAGATATCTCTACAATAATCACTGGAGACTTCAACAAACCACTCACATCATTAGATAGAACAACTAGACAGAAGATCAACAAGGAAACAGAGAACTTGAACAACATGATAAATGAGTTAGACCTAACAGACATATACAGAACACTGCATCCAAACTCAGCAGATTATACATTCTTCTCAAGTGCTCATGGATCTTTCTCTAGGATAGACCACATGTTAAGGCACAATGCAGCTCTCAATAAATATAAAAATATCGAAATTATACAACACACCTTCTCAGATCATAATGGAATGAAACTGGAAATCAAGAATAGACAGGAAAGAAGTAAATTCTCAAATGTGTGGAGGCTAAACACAATCTTAAATAATCTGTGGGTCAAAGAAGAAATTGCAAGAGAAATCAGTTAATATATTGAGACAAATGAAAACGAGAACACAACTTATCAAAACTTATGGGATACAGCGAAGGCAGTCTTGAGAGGGAAATTTATAGTCCTAAATACCTATATTAAAAAAGAAGAAAGAGCTAAACTCAAAGATCTAACTGAACAACTAGAGAACTAGAAAAAGAACAGCAAACTAATCCCAAAGAAAGCAGAAGCAAAGATCTAATAAAGATTAGAGCAGAAATAAATGATATTGAGAAGAAAAAAAAATAGAGAAAATCATCAAAACCAAAAGCTGGTTCTTTGAGAAGATCAATAAAATTGACAACCCTAGCTAGACTAACAAAGAAAAGAAGAAGATGCAAATAAATACAATCAGAAATGAAAGGGAGGAAGTTATGACTGACCCCACAGAAATAAGAGGATCATAAGAAGATATTATGAGAAACTGTATGACAACAAACTAGACAACTTACAAGAAACGGACCAATTCCTAGGAATGCACAACCTAAACTGATGCTACAAAAATTACAAGAACTTACCAAACCAATCATGTTTAAAGAGATTGAATCAGTCATCAAAAATCTCCTAAAACGGAAATAACCAGGACCAGATGGCTTCACAGGTGAATTCTACCAAGCATTTCGAATAAAATTAACACCAATCCTATTTAAACTCTTCCAAAAATTGAAGAGGAGGGAAAATTACCCAACACATTTTATGAAGCTAACATCACCCTAATACCAAAGCCAGATAAAGACAGTACAAGAAAACTACAGACCAATCTCGCTAATGAACATAGATGCAAAAATTCTCAACAAAATACCCACAAATCGAATCCAGCAGCGTATCAAAAGACTTATACATTACAACTAAGTGGGATTTATTCCTAGTATGCAAGGGTGATTCAACATAAGAAAATCAATCAACGTAATACACCCCATTAACAAATTGAGGGGGAAAAAACCGCATGGTCATCTCCATCCATGCAGAAAAGGCATTCGACAAAATCCAGCATCCTTTCTTGATAAAACACTTCAAAAGATAGAAATAGAATGAAAATTCCTCAGTATGGTAAAAGGTATATATGAAAACCTACAGCCAACATCATACTCAATGGGGAAAAGTTGAAAACTTTCCCTCTAAGATTGGGAACAAGACAAGGATGCCCACCGTCACCATTGTTACTCAACATTGTTGGAGAAGTTCTAGCTAGAGCCTT